>JAIUZE010045546.1:0-80770 GCA_022085475.1 Heliosperma pusillum | reverse complement strand
TTATCGTCATTTTTATCGCGTTTTGTAATAATTAGCAAGTGAGAAATATTAATAAGTAAGATATTTAATTTAAAAGTTTTTCATAAAATTATTATTTCTCACATGTTAGAAATTATAATACGAGATCGTAGTTTAATTTGATATCCTTTAAGTCAAACGGGGTTTTGGGTATTTTATAATCTAATTCACATGTTAGAAGTTTTTAAACATCCAATTTAACCATCCAACATGCAACAATCATCATCATGAAGAAATCATAAAAATATAACAAGGACACCAACATATCCATAAATTCCTACAACATAATAAAATCAACCACTTATCATGTTACTAACTAAAATCATAAAACCATAATCATATGATCAAAAACTAAAGATGAACCAAAAACTAAAGTAAACCAAAGCTATGTAACATTTATCCGTCGAGGCCCTCGTTATAGCTCGCTCATACTTGTCTCAACATAAATTAAATGTACTTGTATAATATTCCCTCTGTTCCGGTCATTAGTTATCTATTTCCTTATAAGGGTGTATCATTCAATAGTTATCTATTTCGATATTTAGCTACTTTATGTGGGTCATGTGTCATGTGTCATGTGCTAGTAGGGTATGTATTTTGTGTGGTACAAACTCACTCATTCTTTCTTCCTTAATTTTTGTGCCAAAAGCAATAGATAACTATTGACCGGCACAGATGGAGTATATCCGTACTTAATTTAGGGTAATGATAAATTCATTATCATTTGCCACTCAAGTTGTGAAAGAGTAAATATTAAGATACCCATATAATTTGATTGTGTTTGCGTTGCATTAAACAAATGATAGTGACATTATTATCACCCTAAATTTAGTATTAAATTTTAAGTGGGTCAAATAAATAAATGAAAAAAAACATATTTTACCTCTCCATTTATCTAAGTTATCAATTAAAAGTTAAAACTCTTATATTTAAATGTTTCAATCTTGAGACTTATATGTATGCTCACCCAGTAAGTAGATTGTAACTCTGATGTATTATCACATATAATGTAGTTTTTGAGATTTACAATAAAGTTTTTGAGTATAGTATTAAAAATTATGAGTTATATTATAAAGTTTTTGAGTTTATTAATTTGATCATTAAGCTCAAAAAATTACAATAAAACTCAAAAAACATCATATATAAGATGTAAAATGTAATTTATAAACTTTAAAAAGCTCGAAAAAAACAGACAAAAACTCAAAATCATACTACTATGAGGTAGTACCTCCGATGTATAATCCTTTTTTCCATGCTCACCCGTCCTAACTCCCAACATCATCCATACTTTTAAGTTTTAACTAGGTATAGTAAACGGGGCAATTCGGTGAGAGTTAGATCGGGTCATTACTAATTGGCAAGAATTTGGGTTGAATTATTTCGGGACTATTATTAGTACTCCGTATTAGAGTTCCTCATGAATAATGGTCAATTTACACTAAAGTTGTTCATGGGTCGTCCTGTCCTTTGAATCCGACTTATCCTGCCCCTTAAATAAACAGGTGTAGACAAGACATTTTTAGAAAAATACAAAGACCCGACTCACTAACCTGCCCAAACCTATTAATTGTCCGTAGGCCAAAAATATAACATGAACCCCTGCCTACATTCGGCTCAAGCACACATCTGATCACGTATAGTTTACACCAGTAAACACTTGGATCTAGTCCATATCAATCTGGGTCAATTCAACTAGAGGACTTAGAGGTCATAGTCGGAGCCTTACCAATTTTACGAAGTTTGATTATAGGGTAGTGCTAAATTCACTACCGTTTTCTTTATCGCCATCAAATACAAACTAATCAGTATTCACTACCCTAATTATAAGTTATAACGGTAAATTTCGGTTGAATTAGTACATTTTCATCTAATACAGTTATTATACAACAATAGGAGGCAACGAAACCGCCATTGAAATGACCTCGACATCATCATCTTCTCCATCAGTAGAAACCTTAATTACTTCCCTAACTAACAAAGGCTGGTGCTTCAACGACGCCGACAATGTCCGACCTATCATCGCCGTCGCCGCCGCCGCCGCCACTCATCCCTCCGCTGTCGAATCCGAACTATTCAACATCGATTTGCGTGCTTTCGGCGGTAAATCGTTACCGGATTCTTCTCTCTTACGCAAATCTTCTCAATTCATCAATTCTCCTAAAGTTCTTCAGGTATATTTCATCGAATTGCTAGGGTTTTAGTTTGTACTTCTATTGCAATTTGATTTTTTTTTTGTCAATATTGTTTTTAATTGCGTATCGAAATTTTGAATTGAGGATTTATTATATGCGTATGTTGTACGGAGTTTCATAAAGTTTAATTTTTGATTTGTGAGTTATTGATGTATAATTTTCCGAAATTGTTACGAGTTTTTATGTTTGATATCATTTGTAGAAGTGCAAAGAGTTTGATTCGGTTGATGAAGCGATATTCTGCTGGTTTTAATTATGTTGAAATGTGTAAATTGAGAAAATATTTGATGTGTATCATAAAGTTTGAATCCGGATTTGTGAGTTCTTGAGGTATAAATTTCGAAATTGATAGGGCTTGAGTTTCTAATTTTATCGCGATTCAAGTGTTTTGCTTGATATCATCTGTAGAAGTGCAAAGAGTTTGATAAGGTTGATGAAGCCATATTTTACTATGTTTAATTCAGCTGAACATGTTTGATTTGAGCGATCTTTTTACGTATATGTTGTATCACAGAGTTGCAATTTGAATGAATGAGTTGAGTGTTAATTGTTTAATCCATCTTTGTGGAAGTTCGATATAATTGGTGTAGAGTTATAGAGTTCTCCGACTGTCGTCATCGAGTTAGAAGTGACAAGAGTTCATTCATCCTTCTAACATTCTTTAGGTATCCATCTTCCGGAATGTTAGGGTTTTAGTTTGTCTTTCCTAGTGATACGATATTATTTCGTTGTTGCTTTCTTTATTGTGTATTGTTAATTTTAGACGCGATATAAGTTTGATAAGGCTGATAAAACATATTTTCTGCTTTTTTTAGTTGCTTTGAAGAAATTGAGAGATTGTTTGTGCTGAAGTAATTGGAAATAATAAGGACTACATGGTGGCATATATTTATCAAATTATCCGAATAAACTGGATTAAGAGCATCTACCGTATGATCTGTTCAATGTGCTCTCTAGTCTCTAAGGTAGTCTCATTATAGAAGAGCAAAAGCCGTGTCCTTTGCACAGACCAAAAGTTAGATGGAGACCAAAAATATGAGAGAGTTTCTATTCTAGGCGTAAATCCCTCTCCAAGGAGAGGCGGTCTAAATGGGGAATAGTACATGTGCCCTCCATTTTGTATTGATAGCATACTCTAAAATGGATGTTTCAGCAAGTTTAGGGTGAAATAGCAGGTTTTCTCTGTTGAATTAGCATTTTTTTGGTTGAAATAGCGTTTTATGGGACATAAATGAGTTTCTTTTCATCACTGCTAGACGCTCTCTCGAGAGCCTATGTACTTCCCATTCTCTTGGTAGACATAATGACTAAAGATCAATTTACTTACCTTTTTTAAATTTTTATAAGTAAGTTGTCTGATACTTTTCGGGGAGATGATTTTATTAAGAGACAATCTATTTGCGAGGTTTTGACATGAGGCAACTATGTTTCAAAACTAAATGTCGTTTTAAATCTTTGTAAATTCCTCCCGTAGAGATTGCCGCTGCCAACTTTTTTTAAGATTTTGGCAAATCAGAATTTTTCTATTACACGGTGTCTTATTTGGAATAGTGAATGTGTGTAGGTTGCTTCGGCAATAGATATAAGTCGAAGCAGTAGCGTGGATGGATATAAGAGTGCAAGCAATCGAAGGCTGTTGAAGATAGTTTTGACAGACGGACATTCAGAGGTTACTGCTATTGAGTTCACACATATCCCATCATTTTCTGACGATGTTGTTCCTGGAACTAAGGTTAAATTTTCTCTTTATTGTTTAGTTGCTCCTCTTTTTGTGTGCATTTCTTTGTTTGATCGACTTTTTGGATGAACTTGCTCAGTTATTGTCACGTGTTGCTTTTAGTTATCTGTACGTGTGTGAATGTGTGATGGTGCACTCTGGTTTTATAAGCTTTAGACTTATATGTACGTGATTCTTTAACCTAATGCTTCCGATGAAGCTCCAATAATGTAAATGCACTGTCAAATTTATGCCTACTCAATATTGAATACAAAATTTAAAGTAATTTGCTTACATATTTGCTTTGGTCTACTGTATTTAAAAGTTTAAAACCCGATAATGTTATCTTACTGGCCATTTCTGAAAATGTTTGGCGGCTTTCTGCCTTTAGAAAGTCCTGATCATATGTAGACGCGGTGTTGGATGATGTTGCAAGTTCCCCTTTCTTTTCATTGTTTTCTGATTATTTCGAGCTTATGACTTATGAGTTAAATTAGGGGAGTGGAATTTGAGGGGGAGGGGAGAGATTATTCAATATACACAAATTCAGTGGCTGAACGTACTCGTCACCTTTTCATTTCCTCTCATAGTTGAACCAAATGGCTGTTTCGAACTAACTAGAAGAGGCAAGCTTTTGTTACACAGGGTTGTTTGGTATAATCATGGTGAAGGGGAAAAGTCTGGTCTGAGTCCTAAATCTATTTCCTGTTTCTTAGTTTTTCCCTACTCCGTCTCTTCAAATCAAAATACCCGACAAATTCTTCTCTCACAAAAAGGTGCGTGGGGGGGGGGGGGGGGGGGGGGGGGGGTTTGTTTGGATTTGAATTGAGAGTATTATTTTTCTAATTTTTAACCATTTCGTGCATTTGTTCCCCAAACATTAACCGTCACGTTTTCGTCTTTTAGTCTAAAATTTGGTGTCATCACCAGTTGTACCACATGGTCTATTATTTGATGTCATCACCATTTTAAGATATGGAATACATTTTGGCAGGTTCGCCTAGAGAAGAAAGTGGTGGTACACTATGGTATTGCCTGCTTGACGCCTGATGTGATTACTGTGCTAGGAGGGGTTGTGCCATCATTGTATGAAGAGTGGCAAATGAACCAAAAGTATGCAGGTTTTTCTCGATCATCACTGCGCATAGGTCAAGAGGGAGATGGAGTTGGGCCTCCGCCGTTTGAGAAATTACAAATTGGTAGAGCTAAGCAGAACTCTGCTCACAATGGTAGACTATTTTGGTTTTGTACATTACTTTTGCTACTGAGTACTTTTTCACACTTTTTATTTCCAGTCTCATCTTAATTCTTATTCTAAAGGGTTCCTCTTTTTGTCTATTCCTTTTTTCTCTTCGCACTAAATTTTCTCTACTTTTTCATTGTTATTCCTCACTCTGACGGTTCACTACAGTCATATCCATGTTAGCTGAACCCAAATTGTTATGGGATTAAGGCTTTGTCGGTTTTTTTCCTTAGCATACTAACGAGTTTGCTTCTAATTTGTAACAGCCTCCAAAATCGGTGAACCTACAATTACTGCAATGTCTAAAGAAACTAATATACAACAGAAGGATAAATATCAAGCGTCTAACAGTAAAGGAGATAGCACCAATGATGGTCTAAAAAAAGCTTCAACTTCTCAAAGAGCTGACGAAAAGTCAATGGATACAAGGCCTAAAGAAGGTTCGTCATCTTTTCTACGTAATTTTACAAACTTTACATCGTCATGCTTTAGATTTTTAAACTTGCACTTGATTAGGTGTACTATAAATGATTAGATGGAGTTGTAGAAAATCTATGCTTAATAATAAGTATTATATTATGAATTAACTAGCAAGTATTTTTGCTTGCCAGTGGCTGAATACGTCCCTATCCAGAATCAAGCAGCTGCACAGAAACTTCTGCAGAAAATGAATCATCCAAGCCAGAACAGTGAAAGGCACCGAGGTCATAGGTTTAGGGGAAAAGAGATAGAAGAAGATAAACCGGTATTCACTCTCGATGAGTGGGAAAGGAGAAAAGCTGGGGCTATTCCCGGTGTTAGAGGAGAGCCTCTTGACCTCAGTCGTGATGAGCATCTTGCTCGGGAGCTCCAGAATCAGTTTAATTTGGAAGATCAGGTGAGCATGTATTTGTCTAAGTGTCTGTTTTCTCACCTGTTTCACTATGAGTCGAATATTTTCTGGTTGAGCGCAATGGTTCAAGACTTCAAGTAAGTCTTGAATGAGCTGTTCTTGGAATAATGAAACTTTGAATTTCTTTTGTTGAGTTATTCTTAGAACATGTTTCAGTCGGCCACATATATAATATGAGTTCCATTTCAGGCGCAACGTGGCCCTCAAAGAGGCGGGGCAGAAGATATCAGGATGAGTATGTTCAGCTTTGAACGGGATAACGATACTGATTCTTATGGAAGGGGAGGATCAAGAGGAAGAGAAAGAGGAAGAGGGAGAGGAGGAAGGGGAGGTGGGGGAAGGGGAAGAGGAAGAGGAAGAGGTAGAGGTAGAGGTAGAGGTTGATTGCTAGGTTTTCGGACTTCATGACCCAAATTTCATGACCAGACTTCATATTCCAAACCAATTTCACTGCCCGTATTCCGGTTGAAGCGGCAATTTTGACGTTTATGGTCATTTTCAGAGTTTACAAATATGTTTGATTTGTTTTACCAGAAGCAATCTGAGGAAGTTCACTCTGTAACCTGTTTGTACTGGCCTATTGTAAGCCTTCTAAATCTTTTAAAAGTTAAATCATGTAAATACCGTTGCAATTTTGAACTTAATTAAGACCAGGATGCCCTACTAAACTTTTTTAAGACACGGTCGTCAGGTGTTTGTATATTAAACACGAGGATGTCGTACTAAATTTATTGCGCTTCTTTCTTTGGAAATTGTTGTCAGTCGATGTAAATTTCGTCACAATTTTCCTATATGGGTGGAACTCAAGCTTTGAGACACTGAAGTAGTAATATTATTGAATTTACTCTTTTACACATTGAAATTAAAACAATAACAGATAAGATTGTATTTTAAATAGGCTAATAATATCAAGATTTCATTTCAACAAATGAAAAACCCTTGTGTATTTATTATTCCATTAATACTGCAAGATTGTGTATTTTCTTGATCCTTATTATGTACAGCAACAGCAGAGACAATCAAAGCAACATTCACAGGTTTCGTAGCAGCAGAAACAGCAGCATAGAGTAAAGCATCTGCATCCAACGCAAAAATGTTTCAGAATATCAACAAAATTAACTCATTAATGATTACTACTAATTTACTAAAATATTCATGTTCTTGACTATACGGTCTAACGAATTAATCTTGTACGAAACTGTTTAACTCGGAGATTAACCGAAATATTTATCTCTCGTTTTTCTTGTATGGTCTCACCGTCTCATACGCTCATAGGTTAACCTCACACCCTCCTAAATATTTTTCTATTTAGTGTATTCTGTAACATGAGAACTAAAAACCGAAATTCACTAAAAACATTAAATTCTTGATCCGCCTCTAAATAAGAACTATATATATATACCTAATCAAGCTACCAAAATATATTCAATTAGCAAAAAGATATGATCAATAAGAAGAGGAAAACTAACGCAGCATATAAGCATCCTTTCTCTTCATGGCGTTTCTTGATATGCTCATGGTAAGTAATCTGTTGAACTGATGGCGGTCCGGGATACATTTTTTTTTTCCTTTGTACTACCAACTATGAAAATGATTTTTTTTTTTTTGGTTAATTTTAAGTTAATATATTACCTTTATTTATAAACTTTACTTGATTTTATTTTAGAGTAGAATGGGTTATATATATAATCTACCCCTTGTATTTTTTTTTTGGAATATACTTGCCAACCAATCACTCACAAGACTACAAGAGTCTAATATGGATAACTTGTAGTACTAAATGACAGGTTGTTATAAGCAGGTATATTATCTTCTTTCACGTGTTCCTTCCTTTTTTATTATTATTTTTTATTTTTTCTTGTCGACAACAATTAAAATAAGATTATGGAAAACAGTAGGTCTTGCTTGTGACGGATCGGATCTTGCGACGGGTATTTTGTGAGAGGAAATGGGTAGAGGGGACATGGTGGGCACCCCCCATGTGCTTCTCCACTCACCCTTGATGAGTATTTTGTGAGAGAATATGGTATCTGTCTTAAGCTTGCGACGGATAGTGTCAGTCACAAATGAGAATTTGTGTATGGAAAAAAAGGAGTCCAAAATAGGATAGTGCAAAAGTCACTTCACTCCTTTGGACGGGTACGTTCCAAAACTTGTACTATTAATCAGGAAATTTCAAGTATCTAGAGGTGGCCACGGGACTGGCCGACTTGGGGGCGTGTGGCATGTCTGTCGCCATGGCTTAGGCCGGACTCAATTGCGGGTTGAAGGGATGGGACAATTTATTTTTGGGTTTTAGACGGGTTGGGCGAGCCTGATTAGAAAAGTTCGATCCTAACCTTGCCGAGGATAGGGGAGCTAGGTCGTGTGTCAGAGGTGTTATGGGTCGATGGCTGAGTCGTGTCCGGATGGGTCGGGCTTGCCCGCCGCCTTGTTGGCACCTCTAGTGATATTGTTTATACACTAATGTGGATTTACAAAATTTTGAAACGTCCAATCCGGTGTTAATAGATATTGATGTGCTTAATATTAATTCTAAGGGTTCGTATTTGTTCTAAAAATCAGAATCAATGTCTCGCATTACGTTTATCATGAAATCTCTCACAAAATGATGAGTGGTTATTGTTTTTACTCCATATATTTCCTTTTCTTTTTGTAAGTTCTTAGCTAGTGAGGAGTGCATAGCATTATCTTAATGTGAGACGATCTCTCAGAAGAGTTTTCCATTTCTTAAGCATTAAAGAATGTAAAAAATTACTTAGTATTTAAATTTTGGTGTTCGGGGCCCAAGTCCTTGTACATTGTTCCGCTAGTGATCATGGTACGGTTTGGGTGCGTCGCAAATGACGCTTTTTTTTTTAATAGTGGATTCAGGTCTAAATTCATAATTATATTATCTTCCTTCTTTGAGCTATCAACTATAGGTGGTGAACTTTTTCTTGATTCTACTTTCGAAGTTAACTTTATTTGATTTATGTAATCGTTGCTTTGGTTTTGAACAACGGTATATTAACGAAATCCACCCTTATACACTTATACTTGTAACACTAGGTCCCTATCCAACTAACCACTCACATGAGTTGAACATGGATCACTCTTAATCCTAAGACTATGTTTATTCATAGATTAGATTTGACTCTTAATAACAGTAAAAATATTACTACTTTATTTATAAGACTCGACTCAGACTCAGTTATTTTTCTACTTTATCCTTTAAGACCTAAAAACCTATCTTATCTATATGTGCGATCCACATTTTATACTCACAATTACTATTCACGGGTATTAAGTTGAGTCTTAGAAATTCAAGACCCAACTTAAGACAAGTCTCAAGCTCATACCACTTTATCCCAATATATTGCTAAGATTTGACAAATCTCAAGCTCATACCCATCTTCATACCCGTATAAACTTAGCCTAATAAATGAGTGCGAACTGCATTCTAATTAAGCTTTGACAATCTACTCGAACATACAATCTACCAATTGTACAAGAAAATGAAATAAAACATGAACTTGCTATTGAGAATTCAGATACTCTTTTTTAAGATGAAGGTATCCGTTTTAATATTAAAATGGGTTAAATATCATTTAAATGTACAGATATGACAAATCTTTTGATTTTCTCTATGCATTCTACTTTTGTCTTATTCCTCCCCATGAACATATTTGACCCACTTTAAGCTTAACACAGATATACCCATCTTAAATGAGAATTTGTCTTGCGAATTTGAGATGACCATGGTCCTCATGAATCATGATGTTGACGCATGAATAGTATGGAGTGCTTTTCAAACCTTCATTTGATGAATTTGAATGCTGTTGTTTGGTTGTGATGTTGTCTTTGCTGCTATGACCTGTAACCCATGTCACCCGACCAGGGAGGAACCCGACCCACTCAACCCGTTTGTCAGGTCTACCTTTACAATAGAATAACTTTTTTTACCCCAAAATGTAGATAAGATCACTCACATTATGCGCTATAGTTGTTCATGGCCTTACGGGTCTATTGACTTGTTCGGTCTGCAAAAGAAACACATATGCACAGTACAACGGTCTAGCTGGTTAACCGTTAACCCATTCAAAACCAATAATCAGCTTGTCAATGAACCAACAAGTCTGCATGATTTCGAGCCATATCTGATCAAAACCTACATTGAATCACCTCATCCGACTCCTTACTAATTACCATCCGACTCCCATTTAAGTTGTATGTAACTATGTATAAGTGTAAAACTCTTATTTATTGAAATGGGTTGTATGATACTTCTTGTTGCAAAAAAAAAAAAAACTTATTTCTCAGTTGAGATTTCACTATTTCATCATTTTTATTATATACGGAGTAGTTGGAACATGAACAACCTCTTTCACCACATATATATTTAAAGATTATTTTCAAGCAAATTATAATAGAAGTATAAATTTTTCATTTATTGGAACATCTAGAAAGAAAAGTGCTGCAACTATGTACCAAAATCTCGCTAATAAGATCGGTTACAAGAGAGCTTTCTTACCCCCAACCACATGGTTGAGGTTCGATTCTCACCTTCGCCATTTCATTTGAAAAAAAATAAGATCGGTTATATGTTGATAACAGTAATTTTTGGTAAATGAAGTTTTGTCAGTTGACATTTTATCACAGCTTGCAGTAGGCAGCTGATATGCGAATGATCAAAGCGAATTTTCTACATCGTCATTACATAAATATAAGCATATCTGACTATCTAACTATGCTTGGTCTATACATGCAACATTGATTGCGACTTACAGAAACTCCGACAACGCCAAATTTACACTCGGAAAAACGTCAGAAACCTCATAATTACAGGAGAAAGGAACTGAGATTGTTTAGCAACTATACCTGAAACCTAAGGACAAAAAACATTGGTTCCATTTTCTCATTGACATGGTCAATCCCATTTGCGAATATCGGTTAGTTAAGAGATCGTAAATCTTCACGTTTGGTGTTCGGGGATTGGTGGTGATGACGGTGTTTCTTCTCTTTCAAGGATCTCAAATTTGCAGAGAGGACAAGTAGCATTGATCTTAAGCCATCTATCTACGCATTCTGCATGGAAGAAATGAGTGCAAGGAAGCTCTCTCATTTCATCGTCTTCCATATATCTTGCCAAGCAAATACAGCAAACCTGTTAACATAAAAGAGTTAGCTTATTAGCCTCATTTTAAAATAAGGCTTTTATTCAAATTGTAGCCATAATTTTTTAGAGGGTTATAATTGTCAATCACCACTGAATCTTAATATATAATCTCTCGTCAAATGAAAACAAATATCAATGGGATGAAGGGGTTTTGGAGTCTGTGACCAGACCGCAATTAGTGAGATTAGGCCTAACGATACAAAGACTATGACCTAAACCAAGATTTAATTTCATCAATTGTGCACACCTAGTTCTGCTCCTGATTTGGTTAATTCAATGCTATTCAAAGTAATCATAAACTCAGCTTGAGCGAACAAGGTAGCAACTATCTACTTCATATATCTGATTGTTCTAAGACTGTGTTACACTGACTCTGATGCAATTGTAGGACACGGCAAGGTGCCGAAGTGTCAAATACGGTTATTTTCCCTAAATTTTTTATGTTTTGGCCTAAAATGAAATTTCATATCGCGTATTAACATTTTAAGTGTCGAACACACGACACATGGCCAAAGTGAGGTTCTGAGACATGGCATCCTGAAACAAAAGGGTACAATTTTCATAGATTCAACAACTTCCATCTAATTTGTATTGTTGCTATCTGCCTTCAGTTGTCATAAGTGGTCATCGTAAACCAGGATTTTCTAAAAATATACACAAATACAACTTTTGATTATATAAATATTTGGCATGATGAACCAACTTTAGATAACTTCACATTTTATTTGTACATATGAATGGAGAATTTCAATAAAATGGGATATATGTAAAACTTACCGCATCTTCCGCAGAGATGACACGCTCCTTCTCCGTTCCTATGGCTACAATTCCACCTTCCGCAGAATTCCGTTGTTCAGTACTACCATTTTCATCGTTCTTTACCTTGAATTTGTAGGTTGGCAGTGTATTAATGGATTCTTCACTAGCTCCTCTTACCTGATTTAGATCTTCTCGGATACCAAGGACGGAGATAATGCATGGCAAGCAACAACAAATCATTGCACACAAAATGAAAGGCATTGCATAGCCAATGCAGCTTAACGTAAGATATACGATGCATAACCTGAAAGAAACCACAAACATGGTTTAATCAACCTTCAATTCAAAAGAAACTTACAACATTTCGAGGTAAGGACCGAGGAAATACCTATAGAGATTAGGAGCATCAGATACAGAGTTATGTCCTCCGAAAATCCAAACATTACCCACCACAAACCAAACAGCAAAGAAGCAATCCAGTGCCATTTTAAAGTGGTCCATTATTGAACCCATCCTGCAATTAAATAAAAATAATAAGTCAAACATAACATGTTTTCAACATAGCGTCATGGCGCTTATTTATCAGGTGCACAGTAGAACAGAGCGACTATTAGGGAGTGCTGAGATGAGAAAATAATATGACAGGACAAGGCAGGTAAAAGATAGCTAGATGAAGTTTAGTAACAGACAAGGATTAATTCTAGCGACCAACTAAAGTTTTTTTTCTACGACCTCTGTTACTTCAACATTCCATTTTGGCTTTGTGTCATGTGCAATTCTGCAACATTTGGGCATTTCATTTTACTCCAAAAAGATGCGACATTTTCCAAAATAACAGTGCCGGCGTCAGCGTCTATCCAAGTCCGAGTAACAGCATTCTCCCCAGCTTTTTTTTGGGGCATGGAGAACAAGAATATAAAATAAAGAAAATTTACACAAATAAAAAAACATGAACAGAGAAACTCCAAATTCCAAAATCATTGAACGGCCAGCAGAACTAGTTAGTTCAGTGTTTAGTGTTTGGGGATTTTGTGTTTTACCACTGCCAATCCATTAAGTCATTCTTCACGTAAAATACGGGGTAACACATAATTCAGCGACTTTTGCACTGAAGAACCTTCACTGCGTAGCTATTGATAGACTCTGATTTATTGCATTGGAGAGTTTGATTATCAACACCAACATACTTAATACACTGAATTAAAGCTGATGTTACCTGGTATTTGCAGTTTGAACTTCATAACTAGAACTAGGTACACTTGGACGATCTTCGCGTTCCAAAGATTGACTTAACGATATAGTTACATAAGAATTCTGATCAGAAGCTGAGTTTGCATGAGGAGATGCCTGATTTACTTGAACCACGGCTTCGGATCCTTGATTACGATTAATAAAACGCCAATACATAACAGGAAGACTTGCAACACATCCAGCTGTATAACCCACCACCCAAGCAAACAGGGGAGCTTGAGGATGCTCATGCCTTGACAAACACAGGACTATCGTGGAAGCAATGATCTGTGTTAATGTGAATGCTAAATCGATGGATATCCAAAAGCCTGAACAAAAAGGACTCCAATTACGACGGCCCATTGATTCACTTCTTGGACTCCTGGTATTAGCGTGACTAGGAGAAGATGCCGAAGAAACATTAGGAGGGGTTTGTGAACCGTTTGTTTCTCTTTGACTATGAATACGAATCACACCATGAGGAAACCCTAAACCTGATGAATCTGAAGAAGAGGCTTCACCACCTCTATCTATATCGATAACGTGCTCAACATTTACATGGTTGTCATGTCGCTCCATGAGTAATGGATACTGGTCAGTGTGAGTTTCATGCATCGGTGTGTCCGAAGAAACTGCCATCTTCAACTAATCTTTGAAGTGTAAGTTTCTTGACTAAATAGCGAAAGGGAACAAGGTAAAGGGATACTTCTGTTTCATCCCACGTGTTGCCGACTCATCAACCCTCAGCACAACATGAAAATGACAATCTGTTACAAATACAAGAACATCATTGTCCTCTCACTTTTAGTTCTCCGAAAAATGACTATAACTTCAAAAGTGACATCAACCCGAATATCCCATAATCCAACATAGGCAAATTTGTCGCCTTAGGCAAAACCTTAAATTAAGCAAGCCACATACAAAGGGAAATAAAACTATCACAGACTTAAAAAAAAAATCATCTACCATATCGAAACAGAAGAACTGCATACGAAAAGAAGCTTCATTTCCATAGAGAAGGCGATATACCAAACAAATTAGCTTCAAGAGAAGAATATTATCACAAGTCTTATGCAATTAAAACAAAAATGATAGGTTTGGTAATAAAGCAAGCACATATTCAACCCATAACCTAACAACTTAGTTAATATATGTACATAGGTTACCCAATTGTTGGTAAAAAGGATTACTTTCACCCCTTAATTAAGCAAAGAATACCCTAATTTATTCATGAAAAAACATAATCACCCCATAAATTCCAATTAAAATTCACCTTTAGAATTAACCAAACTGTATAAACAATAATTATATAAATTAATGACAATAATTATAAAACATAAATATTCTATATTTTTCTGGTTCAATTCTAATTATAATTAATTCCAATTACAATACAGCACAAAAACAATAATAATTTCAAAAATTCATTATAACCCAAATAAATCAAATTCAATTCAAACCCATTAATTAATTCATCAGATAATCTAATATAGCTGCATTTTAAACAATTATAACATCCATTAACTTGGAATCACAAGTATATAAAATCACTATAATTTCAGCTGAAGATGATATCATGCATTAAATCGTGGAATTAAATTGAAACTATATACAAAAACTAGATACAATGATTATGTAAAATAAATATGAATAAAAACACACCGATTAATAAATTAAAATAAAGGTTAGAAATAATTGGCGCAATTCCTTGTGTTTTGCTCAACTTCTGCAAATTGGGATAAAAGAGGGGAAAGAAATAGAGAATGAAGAACAAGAGGAGGAGGAGGAGGAGGAGAGAGGATTAAAATGTCAAAATATTATAAACTTAAGAGTAAATTTAATTTGTATTCTAAATAATGCTCATTGATTTAAATTCAATTATTATATTTGTTAAAAAAAAATATCATTAAAATGAACACAAATTCTCATTTGTGACGGACACTATCCGTCGCAAGCTTAAGACGGATACCATATTCTCTCACAAAATACACATCAAGGGTGAGTGGAGAAGCACATGGGGGTGCCCACCTTGTCCCCTCTACCCATTTCCTCTCACAAAATACCCGTCGCAAGATCCGATCCGTCGCAAGCAAGACCTATTGTAAAATGAAATTCACTAAAAATATTTTTTTGAAAATTATATTATCGGTTACATTCGAATTTGGTAAAAATGAAATTTGGTATTCATATTAAATGAAGTCGGATATTATAAAATGATTTTCTTAGAAGTCATTTAGCGGCAAAGCCGTGTAACGACGACATATAAAATGGGAAAACACACATTCTCATTTAAGAAGGGGGTATCCGTCTTAAGCTTAAGACGGATACAATATTCTCTCATAAAATACCCATCAAGGGTGAGTGGAGAAGCACATGGGGGTGTCCACATTCTCCCCTCTACCCATTTCCTCTCACAAAATATCCGTCGCAAGATCCGACCCGTTACAAACAAGATCTGCTGATGCGAAAATATGAAAAATTGATACCATATAAAATTCGTTGAATGGCTCAAAGACATTACTAGTTTACTACGACGCCAATTTTTCGGTTTTGTTCCAAATTCATTTTTAAAAGTTTCTCATCATTATATTTACAAGTCATGAAAACCGGTGATAAATTTTTTTGCAATAGAGTATCTCCATTAGTAACTATCCATTAGTAACTAAGGCCCTGTTCTTTTGGGCCGAATCAGAGCTGAACTGAACTGAACTGAACCTATAGGAGCTGAACTGAACTTATAAGAGCTGAACTGAACTGAACTTATAGGAGCTGAACTGAACTTATAAGAGCTGAACTGAACTTATAGGAGCTGAACAGAACTGAACTAAACTTATAGGAGCTGAACAGAACTGAACTTAATTATACTTAATTGAATAGAATTTATAGAATCTAAAATTTACTAAACTGAACTTTATTACATAAGGTAAGATAATAACATAATTCCGATTTATGTACATTGGTTTGTTCAAATAGATTACTACGTTTACATTACGATAAAAAAATAAATCACATATTACATCGTTTTCTAACCATTTATTTCCATATCATCATGTTCTTCATCACTTTCTTCTTTATCTTCACTATCACTCGTAACAACGAATCTATTGTCTCGCCAAATGTTTTTTACTATCTTGTTTCGTACCTTGAACATGGTTTTTTTCCGCTTATCATCAAACATGCCCAAATCTACTGTTCTTTAAATATTCACGTCATGTTGTATAATAGGTATTCAAAGAGTATGCATCATTATAAAATTATGGAGTGTGAATGTATAAAACAATAATAGACATTTGATACTTTTGTGACATTCGAGGCGTATTTTTTAACACCCACCTTTTTTTCAATTGACCAAATGTCATTCCACTAATTAATGTCAAATGTTTTTATATAGGTTTTCATAAATAATATATTCCGTATAACTTTTCTGAACTTAATTTGTAAGAATTAAATTTTTCTGAACTGAACTTATAAGAGCTGAACTGAACTTATAGGAGCTGAACTGAACTGAACTTATAGGAGCTGAACTGAACTTATAGGAGCTGAACTGAACTGAAATGAACTTATAGGAGCTGAACTGAACTTAAAGGGGCTGAGTTTAAGTCCAAAAGAATAGGACCTAAGTGCTATAGTTTACTAGTTTATCTTTGACATATCATTTTTTAAGTTACAATAATTTCAAATTACAATTTACTTAAATGGTTTAGCTAATTTAGAATTAGCTTAATTGGACCCCTTAACACGCTAATCTATTTATTTTTAAATTTCCAAATTTCCAACATAAAATTAAAACTTTATTAATGAGAATTTAGATATTTTTTGTAAAGATGTTGAAAGAGAAAAAAAAATATTGTTTTAAGCCATAATAAATTCTACCTGTTAAAATAGCATCCATATCTAATTCAAAAATCTAAAACCTGAGACACGGGAGTACCGAGTACGTGAATTTAGACCTGGCAAACGGGTCAATTGGGTCGGATTTCGGGTCGGTTCGGGTTAGTTCGGGTCTCTCGTTGATTTCGGGTTAATTCGGGTCGGGTCATTTCGGGTTTCGGGTGTTGTCGGGTCCGTTTCGGGTCAACCGGGTCGGGTTATTTCGGGTCGGGTCATTTTCAGGTCAATAGTTAAGAAAAAAAAGGTGCATATAGTCATTTCAAGTCTTTTTTGTTCAATTAGAGTTATATTTTTTCAGGTCATTTTCAGGTTAGTGGTTTTGGATATGGTTGGGTCGGGTTAATTCGGGTTTCGAGTTTTGCAACTCGGGTTAGTTTCGGGTCTCGGGGTACCTTTTTCGGGTCGGGTTGCTTTTGTCAGGTCTAGACATACTCAACCGAACTACATTAGATCTTCTAAGAGACGGATTCTTAATAATTTTATTGGGATCAAGATCAATCACAAATTGATAGAAGAATGGTACAAAATCTACTAAAATAGGTATATATACTATAATAACAGGCATTAATGAAAAGAGTTACATAATATTTGATAAATTAAGTACCACTGTTATGAAAATAAGTACCAAATAAAAATTATATTTTGGGTCAATAAAAAGTAAAAAAAGTACAAAAAATACATAAAAAGATATGACAAAACTTATATCTCAAGAACTTGATGAGATACTCTTTCTCAAAAGTTTTACAAACTGAAGTAAGCATGCATGTCAATTTTGACACAAATTTTCATTCAATACAACGCATATCCGTGTTCAATGGAAACGGGTCGAATTCTCTTTCACAAGGAAGTAAGTGAAAGGGCAAGTGGGATCCATTTAGTTCCCTACTTATCCTTCCACTTGCCTACTTGTAAGAGAAACCGACCCTTATTCATTGAATACATATACTATCCGTCTTCAATGAGACTTAATCCAATTTTAAAGTATCTCATCATTACAACTGTACAAGTAGAACAGTCAATTGGGTTAGTTTTAAATCATCAGTGGTAATAAATTAAATTCAAGTAGAGGGATTTGAGGTACACCTATCAAATGGATCAATCGGATTGGGTTTGGAATTGGGTCAATTCGGATTCTCATATTATCGGGTTAAATCGAGTCGGATCGAGTTGTTTCGGGTTGTTTTTTCGGGTAAGTTGATCGGGTCAAACGGGTCAGGTTATTTCGGGATGGTTATTTTCGGGATTTTTCTTTTCAAATCGATCGTCTTTCCAAGTACTACCATTTGAAAAAAAAATATTGCCGAGTTCGGATTTCGTAACCAAAAGATATGCAAGCACAAAGTTTGTTCGGTAAAAAAAACTTTGACATGGAGTATCTCCTAGTTACGGGATCCAAATACGATAATTTTTTTTTCCAAATCGTAGTTCTCGAAAAGACGATCAATTTGAAAAAAAACCGTCACTTTCTGATCTCGTAAACACGAGTTATGGCCTCTTAAAGTTTTCTAGATCACAATTTTGAATATTTCGAAGAAAATGACACATCTTTGGGGTACCATGTAAATTTTCCGTAATGTTTCTCATATTCTAACACTATAAGACTCTCCCGCACTCGTTGCGGGACAGGTCCGTTGTTGACTAACTAGAGAGTGCCAGATCAATAAACAATACTAACATTGTCACAATATACGATGGTTTATCGCATAACACGACGTTTCTACAAAAAGTGGCGGTTCAAGGGCCAGACAATGGCAGCCCTCCGGCATTTCCTCGGCTGTGCTCTATGAAGCCAACTACAGCTTCATGGAGCAGATCCTGCTCCGCTCTCGACCGAGGGGGTCAGGTTGCACATAGCTTGTCCGATGTTCCGCCATTTTAATTCCCTCGCTTGAGTAATAAGCTAACGCTACTTAGCTTGGCAATAACATTGTTTGATCCGTTGGTTTATAATTAATATATTTTTGAGGTATTTTAATGATGTGGGAATATAATTTGAGACTTGAAGGGAGGTGTTGCCTTCTTCGTTTTTCTTATTTCATTATTACGTTATTTGCATATTTTTCTCAAAGCTTTATGCCTATTTGACATTGTCTATTTTAAGGAGCATGAATTGTCTTGAGCCAGCCCGTTACTAGTCGAGTTTTGATCAGTTGTTTACGAGTCAAAACGGGTTCGGGTAATCTTTTGGTTCATGTTGAAAAACTCAGGTTATTTGCGGGTTATTTACAGGTCGGGTTAGGGTTGATTTCCGGCCTAGGTCATGTTTGAGAGGTCTACTTGAACCTAACCCGATGACCTGTATTTTTTTGGTACCTTTTACGGGCGAGGACAGGCCAGACCAAGCTATAATATTGGTTCCACGGCCTCGTTGTATGGTTGGCGGACCACTCTATAAAAGACCTGACAACACAGGTGGGTCGGGCTACGCCGGAGTCGCCTGTGGCGTTGACCACATCCATTACTAATTATTTGGTTTCTAAGTTAATACTAATCTCTATTATTTATGAACGTTGGCTTCGAGTTCAAAAAGTGGTAAAAAGAAATTTGAATAGATTGTCTTTACGAGTTTTTGATGGTTTTTTGAGTTTTTTTAATATTTTTAAGTTACATTTTAAATCTTATATATGATGTTTTTTTAGTTATATTGTAATTTTTGGAGCTTAATATTCAAATGAATTCAAAAACTTTATAGGAAAACTCATAATTTTTAATACAAAACTCGAAACTTTATTAAAATGCTCAAAAACTACACTATCTGTGATAGTACATCAGATGTATAATCCACTTATTGCTTTTGGAGAGACAAAAAGTAAGAAATGATATTAAAAAAGGAATAAAGTAGTGTAAGTTGTCAATTTTGAGAGAGAAAAAGGAACGCAAATTCTCTTCTAAGACCGTTTCAAAGCATAAGCGTATTTACGTTTGAAATTGTCTCCTTCTATTCAGACTATTAAGGCCTTAGGGTGACACCGGGATGCAGTCGAGCACACGAAATAAATGATGTATTGCAAAGAGGTCATATATTTGCGAACGCTTCATATATATTTGCGCCCGCTAAAAGAGGTCCCAAATCAAATATCCCCCAATCCCTTTCAATGTTCTCTGGTGCTATATTTTTAGTGCTACTAATTTGCACAAGAGGAAGAGGGAGTATTGTAAGTTGTAACTGTTGTCATTAACCTTTTTCATTACTACGTTACACGATTCCAAACGTAAGGTAGACGAGTACTGGAAAAGGCGGTGGTTCAAAGAGAAGAGACAACCCAGTGAGATTGCACTAAGAGGGCCGTCCTAGCGTGTTGTTGCTCTATGAAGCCAACTTATACACGAATCTGGAATCCCAGCACCCGCATTATGGGATCGGCCACAAGCGAAGGCACAACTAACTTAAGAGGCTCAATTATAACATGTTCCACCATATTATTGCCCTCGTTTGAGTGACAAGCTAACACGATTCCAAACGTAAGGTAGACGAGTACTGGAAAAGGCGGTGGTTCAAAGAGAAGAGACAACCCAGTGAGATTGCACTAAGAGGGCCGTCCTAGCGTGTTGTTGCTCTATGAAGCCAACTTATAAACGAATCTGGAATCCCAGCACCCGCATTATGGGATCGGCCACAAGCGAAGGCACAACTAACTTAAGAGACAACCCAGTGAGATTGCACTAAGAGGGCCGTCCTAGCGTGTTGTTGCTCTATGAAGCCAACTTATACACGAATCTGGAATCCCAGCACCCGCATTATGGGATCGGCCACAAGCGAAGGCACAACTAACTTAAGAGGCTCAATTATAACATGTTCCACCATAGTATTGCCCTCGTTTGAGTGACAAGCTAACACAACTTAGCTCAGCAATCTTAACATCATAAGTTTCGCTTATTCACTTTAAATTGTTTAGCGCTTTATGGGTGTGGGAACATATATCGTTGAGCATATTCGACATTAAATTGCCTTATCGGATGTAGCTACTGGCTTCATTAATCACTACTGTACAAGTCCAAAAACATTGGGTAAGTAAGACGGAACCATTTAAGTATATCATGACCGATTAACATAAAAAGTTACGATCTTACGGGGTACTCCGTACTTCATATTCGGAATTTTATTTTAAATCGGTAGAAATGGTTAGGATGGACCGGTAATAGTCCGGTATAACAATACTTTAACATATTTTTTTGACAAGAAATACTTAGCGTTTTAATAGCTTAACATTGGTTTATTAAAAAATTTAAAAAATTGATGAGCTAAATGGTGTTAGTTTGCGACTCAAGCTAGGGCATTAATTGGGAGAAAACATTAGAAAGAGGTTAGAGAGGGAAAATTAGATGAAAAATTAGAGGAGTATAATTGTCAATAATGTACTAAGATAAGTAATATATGTACTGCAAAAATCAGGACCCATGTTTTAATTATATAAATAAATATTTTTTATTTTCCAACTTATTTGGTTAAATTAGGAATTTTTGACCATCATAAAGCAAATAGGAAGAAAGTAGATGTATGTAGGGTAAGGAAAGGGTCTTCGATCGCAAATTTTAAGGGAAGCTAAACTACAAAGTCCACAGAATTATCTCTGGCATTATCTCTGACATAGAATTACTACTTCCCTTGTTTACCATCGCATTTGCTTTAGCTTTATCCCTCGCAATCTTAACAAGCTAGCACATAATCTAGCTGCGAATGCGATGGGAATGTAAGATACTAATATTTACTGGAAAAAAAAAAAAAAAAAAAAAAAAAAAAAAAAGTCCACAGAATTGAAAATTCATCTATAATTCAGCATTAAATTACCTTGTGCTATAATTTTAATTGAACAAAGAAAATATAATCTGATTTGTCAGCCCACACTTTTTTATTATAAAAAAAAGTGGTGGTTCAAGGAGGGGCCATACGGGTTCAAGTGTGCAGACAGTTACCGCCGCCCCTCGGCTGTGCTCTAAGAAGCCAACTTCCGATCTTGACCCAATGTGGGAAAGATTCGGGAGGGCTGATTGAGAAGGATCTCATTCAAGACCTCGACCGAGGTTTGGTCTTCGATTGCGCACACGTAGTAGTTAAACTTATAACCACCTAACCCCTCAGGTTGGCTACTCGATGTTCCACTATTTTATTACCCTCACTTGAGTAACAAGCTAACACTACTTAGCTCGGCAATGGCCTTGTTATCTTCGTTAGTTTATTAATTACTATGTTTAAGGTTTTTTAATGATGTGGGAATATATTTGAGATTATTAAGTTGGGTTATTTCATGTATAACTTATATACGATTTTTTGCATGTGTGTATAGTGTATTCGACTTGTTTAGCAGTTTTCACTCAATATTGTTTTTCATAAATTCTCATTTGTGACGGACCGCGCTTGCGACGGGTCAAATTCTCCTCACAAAGAGTAAGTGGGGTGTAAGTGTAACCCCCCACTTGCCTTGTCACTTGCTCTTTGTGAGGGGGATTTTAGCTTGCGACGGATCGCCCCATCACAAGCAAGACTTATTGATTGATTTTAGCGGAATTTTATTTTAGATTGGTAAAAATGGATAGGATCGGATCCATAGAATAGGGGTTCCTAGAATGGCACGATTCTAAACCAAAATTGTAGAGCTTTGTTTGATATATTATTTGTAACACAAATTCTTATTTAAGACGGAGGTATCCGTCTTAAGCTTAAGACGGATACCATATTCTCTCACAAAATACCCATCAAGGGTGAGTGGAGAGCACATGGGAGGAGCCCACCTTGTCCCCTCTACTCATTTCCTCTCACAAAATACCCGTTGCAAGATCCGACCTGTCTTAAGCTAGACTTACTGTATTTGAAAAAACAGTTGATTTATATGCTTATTGAGGATATGACATTTTGATTACATTTATGGTTTATTTCTGTAGTAAGCAACATGTCGTCATTATGGTATATATATATATATATATATATATATATACACACATTTATGGTTATTAGACTACACGTGACAAATTGTGAGAATTACGGTTATTGTTTTCCGCTTAAAGTAGTAGCTAGAGCTATAATTGATTTGTGATACATGGAAGGGATCATGTCACTCAATAATGACGTTTGACCGACATGACCGCGTTTGTTCTAATTCAATTAAAGTTTAAGAGTTATTGAGCTTAATATAAAGATGCACATTATAGTTATTGAAACAAAAACGGCACGTGGGAGAATGTTAGAATATTTAATAATATTAGTGTGACCTTTGTGTTTCGGGTTCAAATATAAATTAAGTTCATATTAAATGTTACGAGATTTTAATATTAGGACACCGTGATGGCTCTAAAATAAATTAAAATTATAGTTAAAAAAAATGCAAATGCTACTTGAGTTATAAGTCATAACAAGGAGGCGAGACAAAATATAACGAGCTACTATGTAGCATTTATCTGATTATGAATGTCAAAATCATTTTGCAAATTGCGATATTTAATTTCAAGGCAAGATTATGGGGTAAACACGTACGTTTGCTACCCCAAATTCTAACTTTTCTGGCCCCGTGCCTAAGTGGAGGCGTTATATCTTTCAAGAAAACGTTTAGCCCGATTCGGCCTTGGCTACCTCTTTTTCCTTTACTCTTTTTTATATTATTGTAATATTTTTTTAATGTCCTTGTTTTATTGTATATTATTGTTATAATATTATTTACGGTAATATAATAGTTCACTTTTTCTAACAATAGTTGTAATAAAAAAACAGTATAAAAATCGGTAGCATTTCATCATGCGGTTTTGAAGAAGTAATTTTACAACAAACAAGTGAAACAACAAAGAAGATATAGTGTACATCAGTACATGTGCATGGAAGTATACTCCTTCCATCTCGTTCATTTGTTTTCCTTTTATATTTTTTGTAAAGGGTATTTTAATCAAAGACAAATAAATGACTAAGAAGAAGCGATTACTTAATCAAATTAACTGAAAATCTAACAAAGATATGATTAGCTAGTTATGGAACTTTGACATTAGGACCCTTTTGTGAAACTTTGACTTTAGAACCCTTTTTATAGAAGTTTGACTTTAAGACCCTGTTTCTTTTCCTGGCAGTTTTGCAAAGGGTTAACTTCACCATGAAGTTATGCGTTGCGAGCCTTGACACTCTGATACGTCTTTCATCCAAAGGATTAGCTGCAGATGCATTCTTAGCATCCTCGTAAGTTTTTTTCACAGTATCCATTCCAACACACACTCGCGGCTCCAATGAATCCACAACTATAACTCGGTTGAGGCTGCCGCAAACAACCGGAGTAGCAAGAAGGGCAATCGTCGCAAAGAACATGAAAAACTTGAAAACAGGACTACTACTACT
This sequence comes from Heliosperma pusillum, assembly GCA_022085475.1. Lineage (NCBI taxonomy): Eukaryota > Viridiplantae > Streptophyta > Magnoliopsida > Caryophyllales > Caryophyllaceae > Heliosperma > Heliosperma pusillum. The sequence continues at coordinate 56,358 of JAIUZE010045546.1, read as the reverse complement.
ATGGTTTTTCATCATGCAAACTTTTGAGACTTGAGAGGAGATATATACTTATTGCTCATTAAGACTTAAGAGGGATGAAAATTATTGGTGATAAATGTGAGGTGATTATATAAGCAGGCTGCCTTACATATCTCCCGAATCAATAGTTGTGTTTAGATAACAACGAGAGTTAGATCAAGTGATAAGAGTACTCTTACTTTCATATATTACTAATTTACTATTAGACTAGTGAAAGTAATAGTAGCAACAACCAGGGCTATAATTATCACTAGAGTAGTGAAACTAATAGTAGCAACAACCAAAGTAATGACATTAATAGTACAACCAGGGCTATAATCTTCTAGGGTTGTCATCGATCAAACTAAAATGATATATGTCAATTTTGCCTTTTCTAAGAGGGGTTGTTCATTCCTTTTCATATTTTGCCAATTCACGTCTACCCGTAATAGTACGCTCCTTTTACAACGGATTGACTTCATGTCGAAGTTATGCTTTGCGACCCTTAACGCTTTGATATTTGTTTCATCCAAAGGATTAGTTGCATATGCCTTCTCAGCATCCTTCAATTTTTTTCTTAGAGTATTTCTGATACAAAAAGTGGTGGTTCGAGGAGGGGCCAGACAAGGAGGGACTTTGGGTTCAGTGTGCAGACAGTTCCCGCCCCTCGGCCGTGTGCTCTTGTAAGCCAATTCCGATGTCCTCTCAAATTATTGAGGGGGATATCGTGAGGCTGGATGAGAACGGTTCATCATTCCAACCATTCCACCGAGGTTTGGGTTTTCGACTGTACACACCATAACTAAACCCTTGTAAGCCCTCAAGTTGGTTATCCAATGTTCCACCACTTTATTACCCTCGCTTGAGTAACAAGCTAACGCTACTTAGCTCAGCAGTAAACTCTTTGCTTCATTGGTTTATTAATTATTTTCTTTGAAGTATTTTAACAATGTGGGAATATATTTTGCGACTAAAAAAACTGTATTTTGTCTTTTTTTTTTCTTACTTTATTTACTTCATATACATTTTTTTTTTATGTATGTGTACTGGTTGAATTTTTGTAATGTCTTACACTAAATGTTGTTAGAATGAGGATTCTACTTTGGGTTGAGAGAATGATTAAGATCAAATCGTATAATCGTAAGATTATAAAAACTAAATTTAGAACATTATTTCAATATCTTGATAAAAAAAAGTACACGTGTATTGTAACTAATTTGAACAAGAGGGAGAGGGGTGTATTGTAGCTATGAACTATGAAGCCAACTAACAAGCTAACACCACTTAGCTCGGCAATTTTAATAACACTAGTTGTCGCTCCGCGCCCTACCGGGCGCGGTGCCCCAATTTGATTAATCGTCTAAAAAAACTCATTAGCATGTATCGTAGAATATATTTATATTAGAGCAGACGTTGGCGTGTTTTGTGCATGTGTTGGGAACAATACAGTATGTATAGTACACCAAGTAAAGAGTGAAAGATATAGCACTGTAAAGGGCATGACAATATTAGCAGATTAGTATAACATGTATGGTCATAATTAATAACAAAGGCAAGAGAGCTTCACGCTTACTTTCTGTATCTATAGTAGCTTGAAGCATTTGCGATGCGGGTGTGATATCACGTATTAAGTTTGCATATTTACGTAAAAGTTAACATCTTTAAGTTTGCATAGTGATGTTTTGGCAGTATCAATTGTTACTTTACTACTTGCTGAGTGGTAACTTTGCAAACAAACTAATAGTAATAATATTAATAGGACAAACCACGTAGATAAGCCATTACATACATGAGGACACGAACAATGTAGGGAACACACATGACATGTTTAGTAGCAACGATAATACACCTAGAGAGTTCATAATGGTCAAAGAAATTTCATGCATGACCGAACTGTTATCCGAAAAACCGAAAAACACACACATCTAAAACATTACAATATTTTGTTGACCATAGCAAAACAAATAATGCCTTGTTGGACTATGCCTTATTTTGTCACTCGCACTAAAAGACACATACTGGTGAGGTTAGCTTATACAGGAAAATGACAGATTTTGTAGGCAGGACTTGGAGCGTAGGAACACACATAGACATTAATCTTGTGATGAAAAGGCTAAATAGCATTGGGGTAAATTTCTTTGATAGTTTGAAGGACTACATTGTAAGCATTGATTGGGTCAGTGTTTGCCAGATTCTGACCAGACTGTTGTTCCTCAGGCGAGAGTTTGACATAGTCTACGCCTTTAGGAAAACAACGTGCATCATGTGGTGTAGCCACCCATAAGTAAGGGCCAGGTTGGTGATTTTGGTTCTGAACCCAGGCGGTGCTACCATGCCCTTCTTGATCAAATTTGGCTGCAAGTTTAAAAGCAGACGCAAGATGAGCATTGGTCATACCAAACTCAAAAACAACCACACCAGTGAAGTAATTTCCATGCCATACAGGCCACATTTTTTTGACTAAATAGCCCTTTTCAATAAGGCTATCCCTAACTTTCTTATAACTCTTACAAACATAGCCACCACCCTCAACATGCCCAGGCATATTGACCATAATGCAAGTGTATGGTTTTGCAAACATATCAGCCATGAGTATAAACTTGTTTGGTCTTAAATGTATGTTTTTTTGATTTTTGTAGTTGTTACTTTATTTGTTTTTGGGTTGTGCCTGTTTTTTTTGTGTCTAATGTGTCTTTATTTATAGAAGGATTTTAAGAGGGGTGCGTGTCTAGCCTATGTGGGGTTGGGGGTTTACAGTTGTGTCAAGTCATTTTCCTACAGTACTATACAATCACATGTTGCACATAGTTTTGGCAGGTAGTATAAAGCATATATCTTGAGTCAATTGTATTGTTATTGATGGGGACATCTCTTTGCAAGAAAACAGAGGTCAAAGTTGCAGCATTACCTATTTAGGTCGTCAGTATTTGTACAGGTTGCAATCCAGCATGAATGGTAATGCAGGAGGGCACGATGCCTGACCAAAACAAAGAGGAAAAAAAATAATCTCTATAAAAAGTATGAAAGATAGATATATTGTTGTACTTACCTTGTCAAATGATACGAGCTATTTTGCTTGCGAGGCTGGGTATCTCTGTTTTTTGTGAGTCGGCCCATGTGTTTCTTTGGGTGCAGCTATTTGAATGTGCAACAACAATTGAGTTATAGGAGCAATTTATATATATATATATATATATATATATATATATATATATATATATATATATATATTGCTGTAGAGTCGCAACTTTTAGTAGACATATGAAGCTAATAACTGGATATATTTAGACACGTAGATAGTGTTTGTACAAGAAGGCGTTACAGTAGGTGCGATACCTCAAAAGATAAGTACCCAAAAAAAGGATGCAACTATTTACAATCGGATTAAAGTACATCAGCTAGGTAGATGCATTTAACAGTTCCCACAATAAGCAAAAGTATCACAAGTTCGCATTGTACCGTGTGAGGGTAATCAAAATGTAACGGTCTTCTTTGGAATGTCATAAACAGTAACCATAGCATGCCTTAGATCATTGTAACGCCCTATAGCCTATATAAAACCAACAATATGTCATTTCGCTGGTTGGGAGGGGCTCAATGAAATGAGGCACGCACACACTTAAACGTAATTTAAAGCAGTATGTACAAGAAATTAGCGGCGTTTGAAACTATTTAGCTGACTGAATATGATTTAACTAATCATTATGTGGGGGGTTCAGTTTGTTTTTCTTTGATGGTGAAGCAACGGTATGCTGGATTGGTGTCTTTTTTGGGGGAAGTTGGGCTGGTGTCTGGGGAGGGGGCGGAGTGATTTTTTCTATTTTTGGGGTTCTTAACACATGAGATTTATTTGGAGTTGACATTCCTATTTCTGTAGGGATAATTATTTGTGGAGGTGAAAGGACTGGGGCAGCGTCCTGTGCTGCTGTTTTTGTTGCCAGGTCTGATGTGGGTTTTTCTTTGGGAGTTGTAATTGTGTGCATAGGACGGATGTAAGTATTTGTGTGTGAGATCATTTCTAAAGGTGGTTGTATTAGTGGGTTTATAGCGGTGTGTGGAATAACTGGAGTAATAGAGACTGCCAATGTGGGTTCAAAGTCAAGCTTCCTTGCTATAACAATGTTTTCACTATTATTGCCTAGAAAGGTACCCTGGGGGGAATCTGTAGCCTGTGTGGCAGTGATAACTTGAGGTTGCATTGGGAGTTCTTCTAAGACTTGCTTCAAGGTCCATTGTAAAATGTTGTTTCTTGATAATTCGGTCTTTGGTGCTACTTCTATTGTTGTTGGAAACGTCTTCAGTAAATTCTTTATGATTCCAAAAGCCTCAAGATCTTCCTACAATAAGTTAGAAATGTACATTACTTTGCTTGACATTAATTATAACTTTTAATGTATATGGTGCTGTAAGCGGCGCTGTAAGCGGCGCTGTAAGCGGTGCCGAGTGGTAAGTTGTTGTTAGGCCTGTTGCCACGGCTAGTAGTAGGCTAAAGTTGAGTTAGCAGTTTGTCGAGATATGTAGGTAGTGTCCCAACAGAGATGGGAGGGGTAACTATGAGATGTTGAATAATATTATGTAGTTTAGAATTTCAGAAAAGTAAATGGGCCACATACGGAGTGTTTAATGTGAAATATATCTGAGGGACTCCTCTTGAACAGTTTTGCTGTGTCTTCTGTAAAAGCAGTTATGGTCAATAATTCGGTGTTGTCTGAGACCTCAGCATTGAATGTTATCCTGCAAGTTATAATTGTTAGGGAAACGGCCTGTATTTATTTAGGGTTAATTAAGCAATTGTTGTTTACTTCACCTCGGCTCCGACATAACATTTTTTTTGGTACAGTTTGTGCAATCAAATTTGTCACCTGCTGCAATGTCAGATCTCTTTCCACAGTGAGAACAACCTAGATATGCATTCACCTTTAGCAGGGTTGGTAGCGGGATTGTTACACTCAGCTTATAGCGCTCATCTTGTAGAGTGTCCCGTGCCTGCTTGTAATTCACAAAAAACTTATTGTAGTATGCTCATCGAATTACTAAGTTAAAATAAGGTTAGGCTAAGCATAATTTGAGGTGGTTCTACTTTACCTTTTTTGACTTTAGGGCCAATAGGCTAATGAATTGGACTTCTGCTTCAGGGTCACGTATTGCAACAATTCTTGCCTGTAGCTCGAGCAGAGAGGGTGTATGTTCAGTTGCCCTGCATATGAGGCATCATTTGTTAGTGTGCATTGTCAGTTTGGGAATAAAATGAAGGATTTTTCTTTGAGAATTAGCAGCGAGAATTACAAAGGGTCCTCACCATTCTAACAGTTGAGCAGTTTTTATGCCTTGAGGCGTTGTGTTTATTGTGGTTGACATAATGCTTGTTAGGGAAAATCCTGCAATGTACAATATCAAAGGTTAATATTAAAGATTATCAGTTTTACTGTGACTTAAATTAGCTTTAGATATTACACCTTTGTGAGTAGAAACCCGTAATGTTGTAAAACCAACAACCGGCAAATTGGCTGCCAGGGAAGTCAGTTTAGCGCATTCAGTATCTGCAAGGTCATTCCATGTTGAGACGATTATTGGTTGCATGGTACTGCACCATAAAAATATTGTTAGTGCGTTAGATGAAATGTAAGGTGAACTGTACATTGTGAAAGTGCATGTACCTGTGATCTGTTAGAAATAATTCTCGCACAGTGTTCTCTCTATCATGCATGCTCTTCACCTTGCGCGAACTTGGCTCTACATAGAGGAGGATCCCGATAACATCTGCGAGTATGATAGGGGTTTTCAGTTGGTCTGCAACAGAAACTTAATTAGGGAAACAGGGAGTGTAATATAAAGCTACCAAATTTCTCGTATGGATTTGCTGTTTTCGGCACTTCTGATACGCATTGGTATTCAGTTAAGAATGGTTCTGGTATCAGAGATGTTGGGCAGACCAGTGCCTGACGGCCAAACCCCATTGTATATGGTAGTTCAGTCGGGTCCCTTCTGTATTGAGTTGGGCAAGGCTTAAGTGGAGCATTTGCAATCTCATAAGTCCCATTAGTTACAAGGGCATCTGTATATCCCTGAACCTGATCTCCAAAAAGTGTGCCGCGCATTTTATTGCCCTGCATTTGTAAGAGCAATGTTATGAAGGTGTTATTAGAGCATTGGCCAAAATTTATTGGAGGGAGCCTAGGTAAGTGGACTGGCTATAACTAAAGCAAACTTTGATAAAATTATGAACTGTTTTACTGTGCATGATGCTACTGGATGTACCTGACCTATACACTACGAGTATGCCTTAAATTCTGCTTCGCAGCGGCAAAGTGTAGTTGCAGCACTGTCTGTTGTTGTAGCAAATTAATTAAGAAATGCGGTCTAATACATTTTATTTCTGTACTCATGGATTGGTACAAATAATAGTAGTTTGAAAGTATGTAGTAGTAGAATTTTAAATTAGTAGAATGAGTGAGAGTATAAATTGCCTTATCGTCCTGTAAAAGCAGTGATTGGTAGAGGATATTTGCACCCTTTGATCTCTGTGGACGGTCTTTCTCTAAAACTTTAACCTTGACCTTATAGTTACGGGTGGAACTGTTTAGCTCGTCTAGGAACATGTGAGTATCTTCCATTATACTAACCTACAAAACAAGTGACATTGTGAAACAATGTTATTACAATTGAATATCTGCATTTTGTAGAGCGTTTAATACCAAATAGCTTAAGTAGCTGTGTGTAACCGGCCCGTGTGTTTAGTGGAGGTGAACTATAGGTCGTATGTACAAAAACGTAAACAGTAGCAAGGAGTTAGCACATGTGTATAGAAAACAAAGCATAGACACTATTTTTTCTTTACATGAGCTCATACTAACCTATTTGATATTTGTATGTTACCTCCCTATGTTAAACTTATTATACTGAGCTTTGCTTGTTGTAGTGTAGGCGCTATAGTCTTATTACATATCAAATACATCAACCCCATTAAGAAACACCAATGGTACCATCTCTGGCATTACAAGCTTCTTTGTAATTTTACGAAACGATTCCATACAGAATGCAACCTACGTCTACTGGATGTAACATGGCTTATTCGTGCGATTTAACAACACATGTGTGTCTGATAATATAAAACAGTTAACTCAATTACAACATGAATAATTAAAAAGGGTGATTGCTTGCAATCTAACCTGAAAATTTGTGTAAGCAGTCGTGAATCAAGGCCCTTTTCAGACTTCAACCTGTTCTTGGCGTTACCTATAAAATTTTTGTAAAGAGTTATCTTGGAGTGTGGCTAAAGAATATGTAGAAAAGAACAATAGCAAAGGGTATTTATAGGGGATATAATAGTATAGCAAGTGGATATATGGTCTTAATGTATGATGTGATAGTAGGTGATTGATGGCTGAGAGTGAGACATCTTGCAGGTGGTGTTATTTGTGAGTATGGTACTCTATGGGGAGGTTAAGTGTGTCTACTTTTTGAAAAATGTGTTAATCTATTTTGCAATCTTATCAGCTTCCCATCTCCTAGTTTTAATACTTCGTTATATGTACGTATATATATACATATACACATACATACATGTATATATATATGCATATATATATATATATATATATATATATATATATATATATATATATATATATATATATATATATGCATTATATATATATTTTTTTTTTCTGTGTGTGCCTACGGATAATTGGTTTACAGTTCTTTTTTGCTATTTGTAAGCTTACTAAGTAGTCATACTTTTACGCCAGTCAATTTCATTTTATTTTATAGACATTAGAATAGGTTGTATAAATTAAATATAAGTATCTTTTGTTTAGCTTTGCAATTTTATAGACGTATTAGCTTTGCGTATAGATTGCCCATCTGCCAATGACAGGGTTTGTAGTACACTTTATATAAATTTGTTTGAAACTGAAGCTATTTTTATTTATGCTCGTGGTGTTTGTCGCTTATATGGAGTACACTATATAGTGCTAATTATGATCTGTTAGGACTTCCTTTCATCTATAACTCGACTTCCTGTGTATTTTTGTGACGTAAATGATTAGGCAGAGAGCTACACAGTAGACTTGTACTGTCTGCTAAAGAGTGTGAGTGACTCTTAGAAAATGTATTTGCGTGCACAGAATAATGTACGGGGTCATTAAACTGCATAGTTTTCTGCAATGTAAACTGGAAGCTGGGTTATGTTTAAAAGCCACGAAACAAGGATGCCCAGTAAACCAACTACGAATTTTCGGTAAAGACACTGCAAACATTTTGTTGAGACTTATTTGAGTAACACAAAGGATGACCAATTGTAGTGACCCAGGCACCAGAGCCGGACCCCTGGAAAGCTGTGGAGCGCGCATACTTAGAATTAGTGTTGCGGAAATTTGTAGAGCCACATGGCACTGCGTAATAGTTGTTTGCAGGTTTCCAACAGCTTCGACTTACTATATTAGGAGGGATGGGATAATAACATTAGCATGTAGTTGATGCTAACTGAAGTCGTCTTTAGCATAATTAGTTGACTTTGTTGTACCTGATATTAGAAGAAGTAAAAGGGAACAAGTAGCATACCTCATTAAAAAAATTTGTGGTTGATCCCTCTAAAGCGTAAATGTACAATGAGTGTTGGCGAAATAATTTGAGCCATATTATATATCCGTGTACCTGTCTCCACGCAGCCAACAGCTTGGAATCATTACATAAAGAGATACTAAATAACAATATTAGGAAGTATATGAACTTTGAAACAGCCTATTCCTGCATAGTAATGGAGATTGCGTACATAAAGCTATGATGGAGATAAAAATATTGTGTTTTAAGGCGATTGGGTATATAAAAGCTATTTTGCAATCTTATCATAGCTTTATGTACCCAATTTTGGTGCCTTACAATTGTTATGGAGATTGGGTACATAAAGCTATGATGCCAGATACAAATTGTAGTGTAAGGCGATTAAGGCGAAAGTAAAATTTTAAAACTTAAAAATTAAATAAAAAAGGAAGATTTGTAACATAAAATATCGCAGCAACACCCATTTCAAATAGATGCTTTTAGGATAAGGGGTTTGATCCGTAAATATCGCAGCAATAACTATTTAAAAACCACAGAATTCAAAAGATGAAAGCTTAGCATTTTAATTAGAATATTTCTAAACTCACAAAATACAAGGGCAAAAGATGGAATGTATTGAAAAGGTAAAAATGAAAAGTGAAGAATGGAGGGGAAGGTAACTGATTGGAAATTGAGCAGTGCAAAACGATTTAAAAGAGATGGAAGGCAGAGAATAAGACATTACAATTGCAACAAACTAACCACAAGTGTGATTATATATCCTGAATAGGTACATTTGCAATAACATCTTTTAAAAGACGCAAAATTTAATGTCCAAATCATTTATACATAGCACTGGGATAACCAAACAGCATTTTAAAACCCCATACTACAATAGTTGCAGCGGCCTATAAAAAGATCTATTTGATATGGAATACTGAATTAGGTACCTGTAACTCAAAGACTGAAACGACCATATATAATGGGCAAAGACCTGTCATGAAATGAAAAAGTAGTTATTGTAACAATCTAAAGACCCCAAACAGCAATAATTCGGTTGGTGTATGAATAGATGAATCCCGACAAATAACTTAGGCTAAACAAAGGATCAACTATTATGAATTGGCAAGGAGAAAAGGCAGGGAATATTAGACCAGGGATTTAAGCACACCTATACCAATCCCACGAGCCATAATTTGAAGCTCTTGTCGTCTCATGGAACGATAAGATAACTATAAAGCGCTATTAAAACCCATAATACGATAACTTAGACAACTCAGTACAGACCCACTGGATGTGGCAATCCATATGCGAGGCGTGCAACTCAACAACAGTAATGATGATATTTACTGCAAATAAAAAAACAAATATGGCTATTCCCTCGAAAAATTTATACTTATCCCGAGATTTCGATTAATTTTCATATTCTATCACTATTCTATAGATATGGGGTATGGGGATGATGAGAACAACTGGTGCATAAAAACTGTCTGCGTTTTTTTGCGAGAACCTAAACTCAGAATAACTGAACATCCCAAAATCATTGAAGCGTGTACTGAATACGGACTAACACAATGTGTAAGGCACCACCACATAAAACACAATTCAAACATATAAGCGATAAGATGAGAAGACGTTATTAGAAAAAGGATAAACACAAAATTAGACAATAAAGCGAAAATGAAATAGCCAGGGCCACAAACAATACTATGGATCCGAGATCAAACTCCCCCTGGATTCGAGTTTTCCAGATCCAAAGCAAATGTAAACCACCGCATTAAACGAACCCAGCTTTAAAAACCAAAAAGAAAAAAGAGGACACGTATACGATGCTTGAAAATTTAATTGTAAATCAAAAGTAGCATTAACTTATATAAAGTAGAGTAGACCCACAGGGAGGGACGTACCCTTCGAACTCTTCTACTCGAGCCCACTGCCCAACACTCAAGCACTTAGCCAATCCAACATATGGTAGCTCATTTTGATAACCCAAACTATGATAAATTCAATCGCTACAACTTACCTTGTAAACTATTTCAGTATTTCACCCTTTCAATAATCAACAACTTGTCTTTATATTTTCTAAAATACTTCCTTTTGTCTTAGTCAATTGTTTTGGACATTTTTATTCTTCGTAAAAGAGATTTGAATAAAAGACAAGACTTAGTGACTACACTCCCATGCAAACAAACAATGTGAATAGAAAAATATACAAATTTACATACATAAATCATAACCCTAACAAGATTGAGTAAAACTAACCTGATGGTCGCAATCTTTGCAATCTTTGCAAGCATAAAGCAGAATCTTGTTATATTTGTCCTCCTTTGGGTACTATGTTGTTGCTAATCACCCAAATTTGACAAACAAAAATTAATTAACTAACCCATTATTATAATCTAATAAAACAATCAACTTTATGAATAAAAAAGCATTTAACGACTTAACGTTGATATGACTTAGTTATGATGTTTATAATTCTAACTATGAAGAAACAGTTCAGGATACATTAATTTTAGAAAAACAATGAGCGTAAAGGCTCTGACTGGTGAATAGAACTCGTTTATGTAATGATATACATTAGTTTCTAGCATGCGAACATTTACCACATCATAGATAGTTAGTGCATACTCGCCGCAGACGAAATGTCATGTTAATCTCTCTTATTGCTAGACTCTAAGTACTGAAAGACAGAAACCACCATATACAATGGGCGAAGACCTGTCATTACATGAAAAAGTAGTTATTGTAATAATCTAAAGACCCCAAAAACAATAATATAGTTGGTGTATGAATAGATGAATCCAAACAAAGAATTTAGACGAAACAAAGGATCAACTATTATGAATTGGCAAGGAGAAAAGGTAGGGAATATTAGACCACGAAGTTAAGCACACCTAGTTAAGCACACCTATACCAATCCCTCGAGCCATAATTGTAAGCCCTTGTCATTTCACGGAACAATAAGACATCTGTAAAGCGCTATACAAACCCATAATACAACAACTTAGACAACTCAGTACAGACCCACTGGATGTGGCGCCCCGTATGCGAGGCCTACAAATCAACAATAGGAATGATGATACTTATTGCAAAAAAAAAACTAACATGGCTACTCTCTGAAAAATTTATGCTTACCATGGGATATTGACTACTTTTCATATTCTATCACTATTCTATTGATATGGGGTACGGGGATGAGGAAAACAACTGGCGTAAAAAACTCTCTTTGCTTTATTGCGAGAGCCTAAACTTAGAATAACAGAACATCCCAAAATCATTGAAGTGTGCCCTGAATACGGACTAACACAACGTGTAAGGCACCATCACAGAGAACACAATTCAATGAATTAAACGATAATATGAGAAGACGTTAACAGAAACAGGATTAAAAAAAATTAGACAATAAAGCGGAAATGATATAGACATGGCTATAAACAATAATATGGATCCGAGATAAAACTTCCCATGGATTTGATTATTCCAGATCCCAAGCAAATGTAAACCACCACATTAAACGAACCCAGCTTTAAGAATCAAAAATAAAAAGAGGGACAAGTATATGACGCTTGAAAAGTTAATTGTAAGCCAAAAGTATCATTAACTTGTGTAAAGTAGATTAGTCCCACAGGGAGGGACGTACCCTCCGAATACTTATACTCGAGGCCACTACTTAACACTCAAGCACTTAGCTAATCCAACATATGGTAGCTCATTTTGACAACTTAAACTGTGAAAAATTCAATTGCTACAAGTTACCTTGTAAACTATTTAAGTATTTCACACTTTCAATAATCAACAACCTGTCTTTATATTTTGTAAAGTACTTCCTTTTGTCTCAGTCAATTATGTTTTGACATTTTGATTCTCCGTAAAAGAGATTTTATTAAAAGACAAGACTTAGTGACTACACTCCTATGCAAACAAACAAGGTGAATAGCAAAAAATACAAATTTACATACATAAATCAAAATCCTAACAAGATCACACAAACAATATTAATATGTAAACCAAATTGTTCTGACAATTCAGGAAAAGGCTACTTCGCATTTTGTATTACATATGGTAAAGGCTCGAGACATTGTCCTCTTTTGGGTAATATGTTGTTTAACTAACCCGTTATTATTATCTAATAAAACAATTAACTTTATGACTAAAAAAGCATTTAATGGCTTAACGGCTTAACGGTGATATCAATGAATTATGAGGTTTATAATTCTAACTATGAAGAAACAGTTCAGGATAAATTGATTTTAGAAAAACAATAAGCGTAAAAGCTCTGACTGGATTACGTATTAGACAAGAGGCAGTAACCTGATAAACTTGCTTTTCTAACCCCATGAATATAGCTGCGCATCTGTGTTGATTGAAGCCATCACCAATAAACCCAATTTCTAAAGCAGCTATACCTATTAGAGCACATGGATTAATCGAATACAACAAACCTCAAGCGGTAATTTTAAAAACGATAATAAACCTTAATAATGAGCCAAATCGACAAACAGTAAAAAAAACACAAGGGATAGTAACAAATACCTTAATGAAGACAAACCTAGTCAAACAAAATCAAAATTCCTAGATAACATCAATTATCCCCTTAAACTTCATAAACGTACTCACGAACACCATTAAAAGAACCCAAAAAGGTAATACCTTTACTTAAAGAAATAGACAAAATTTGTGTTTAGGAGAACCAAAGAAATAAAGAACTATGATGGAAACGGCATCATGTTGTTTATATTGTTGGTATTTTAGCAATAACAGTTGAAGAAGATGAGACATTAAAGACTAAAGAGGTAGAACTCACATATAATGAAATTCCATAATGTTCCACCACATTCTGCTGCCAAAAAGCACTGCCATATATGCCGTTGTCACACTGGAAATCAAAAACCTAATAAAAAAAAATAAAAAAATAAGAATATGGAAGATTCATTATAGCAACAACAATAACCATAAAAAGATGAACAACAACAACAATAATAATAATAAAAATGATAATAAATCGAAAATTAACCTAATCAAACTAAACACCAAGATGATAGTAATAAGCAGATGAAAAATTAAATCAAATCAACGAAATAAGAAACTCGAATGAATTAGTAAAGTAATAAGCAGATGAAAATCAACCACGTTTTTGTTATTAAAGTTAATTGGAACTGGAAAAAACCAAGTGAAAGAACCCAAATAGCCGGATTTGTTAAAAATTCCTTACTGCCATTTTAATTTCAGAGAATGGGCAGATAAAATTTAGCCGGTTTGGTATTTGGTATGTGAGTGATACTGTGATTGTAGAATGAGGGTTTGAGGGTAGTGGAATTAATGAGAATATGGGATGAATGGGGACAACAAGTGGTGCGGGAAAAAGAATATTACCTCATGTCGAAGGTTTTGAGATTATTCCGGCACGCGCTAAAGCACTGTAGGACACAATGTTCTTCACAGCAGTTGCTGATACGCCAAGTGGCCCCGGTGTTGCTATTATTGTCACTTGACTTGCTTTGCGTGCCCTGGAGATCGCCACGTATAGTTGGCCGTGAGAAAAACATGGTCGTGGAAGGTATATAGCGACTTGACTTAGAGTCTGTCCCTGACATTTGTTAATTGTCATTGCAAAGCTTAATTTCAAGGGAAATTGATTTCTTTGAAACTGGAATGGGTAGTTTGCTGATGCTGCTGGGCGTAACTTGATTCGTGGTATAAACACGTGTTCTCCTTTGTGGTGACCAGTTGTTATAACGCATTCAATTGAGTTCCTACTAAATTTCTTGCACAACAGCCTTGTACCATTGCAAAGGCCATATGAAGGCTGTAGATTTCTTAATAGAATCACTGGGCAGTTTTCTTTCAAAATTAGCTCATGAGGGCTCATACCACCTGGACTTAGTTTGTTAATGAACTCTGATGGATAGATATTGCAATTATCGTCTAGCATTGAATCATAGCTTTTGTAAGTAATAGGAGTGCCAGGAAATTGATGGATCAAAGTGTTGTTTATGGTATCAACATCATCATTTAGCGGAGTTAATATGGCCCTTGTCGTGAACATGCTTGAGTCAAATGAGCGAAGTTCCAGCCCTGGAAAGGCTGTTGCGGTCAGATGGCTTATAGGGTCTAACCCGAAATCTTCTGGCGACTTAACCAAACCATTAGGTAATTCGATGTACTCATATTCTCTTGTTTGCATATTTCCGTTTCCAAGACTAAGTAGAAATTGAGCAAAAAATGGATCGCTTTGCGCTCTTAAATTCTCTGTGAGGTGGAATTTTATAAGGCGTGGCCATAATGATGAGCTTACTAAGCTAGCTTCAACAATTTCAATTTGTGATCTTCGAGGCACAACTGGCAATGTTTGACGGAAATCTCCACCAAATACAACCACTTTTCCACCAAATAGCTGATTTGGATTACATAGGTCCCTTAGAAGAAGGTCAAGAGATTCTACATTCTGTCTTCGTGCCATCGAGGCTTCATCCCAGATTATTAGGCTAGCTGCTTGAATCAAAGCTGCGAGACTACTCTGTTTAGGAACGTCACACGCCAAAGAAACGTTTGAGTCAATTGGAATTTTGAACCGTGAGTGAGCTGTACGGCCTGAGGGTATGTTAGAAGCGGCTATGCCAGAAGTCGCTGTTGGTAACACCACTTTGTTCATTAACCTTACCTCGGCATACAATGCGTTGTACAAGAAAGTCTTCCCTGTCCCTCCCGGACCATCTATGAAAAAAGCACCTGGTTTTGCTGTTATAACATGCTCCATTATTGTTGTGAAAGCTGTTTGCTGAGCTGCATTAAGCAGCGCACGACACTTTGTACAGTCCTCTGGTATGGGCGCATCTAGCGCATCAGTAATGTCTCTGGTCCGCCGCAAATCTACATCATCGCATGTATCTAAGTGGCCCAACCCAAAGAATTTTAAAGACTTCCCCATAGCCTCAATGTACTGCTCAACTGATCGGATTGTTAGTTGCTTGACTTTCTGCGGTCTATCAGGAAACTGTTTGTGGTAATCGTCTGACAAGGAACTATAGTGTGTTTCCCACAATAATGAAGGGTTCTTTGGTTGGGCAAAAAGCAAAAGTGTTGCAAACAGGCGGCGAAGTGCAATTGGCATTTGCACTTCACATGCTTCAGCCAAGCATAGCTCAGCAGCATCATCGTGTTCAAGTATGTGACTTTTTAGGGCTGCTTCTTGAAACGTTGCACATTTATGATTGTCAACAGTTAAAAGGTCTTCAAACGATGTAGGTCCTCGCACATGCAATAAGAGCAGCCGGAGGAAATACCGTTCGCCTTCAGACGGTGCCACAAAAACCAGCCTCCCAATCACAATGACCTTACTTTTCCTCTTAAGCCATCTTTTTTGGCTCATGTCCCAGCGATAGTGCTCTGTGAACTCAGCATATAAAAGTTTCTGGCAGCCTGATTCGGTGCTTGTTCTAAAAAACTCAGTTAGGGGTGTTCGGCTGTTCTTGTCATTAGAGACAATTTCTTCTAAGTTATCTGTTGGCCTGAGGCGTAGTGTTTGCATATTGGGCAAGTGGACTTGCAGCGGCATCACTGCCGGATGTATTTCAAAAAGGTCAAACCCAAATATGCGCCATGCTGCTTCGCACGGGGATACCCATCGGCCTGACTGGAACTGCGTTATTTCATCAGCAACTTTCTGCTGCTCACCACCCATAACTGAAAAAGAAATCTTGTCGTGCCCTTTGTAGATATACTTGTACAAATATTTCACAGCATGTATTGTGGAGCACACTTCAATGTTGAGGTGACAATCAAAGAGGGCTAGCAAATATGGATTGTAAGGTATTACCCATCTGTTGTCTAGTTGTTCTTTGCGTATGACAGCACAGTCACCAGTGTCCCGTCTTCTATATACAGGGAACCCTTCTGGGCTGTTTGTAGACTCGGGTGTAAAAGTTTTTGGATAACCATACTTGCACTGGCCCAAAGAGTCTCTATGTGCCATGCATGGGCATTTCGGGTTAAGTATGCCACAAGGGCCGTGCATCATATGCTTGAGTACGGCCGTGCGTAGGGAAGGTTCATTGACTGGCGGTATCTCAGCTGAAACAAAATTGTCGTAGTCTTTTGGGCATTTAAGTTGGTTTCCAGGTTTCAGTATAATGAGAAAGTGGGCATGGGGCAGTCCCCATTTTTGGAACTCAACGACGTAGACATAAGCAGCAACCTCTCCAAAAGCTTGCTTGTCCACAATCTGCTTTTTTAGAGCTAGAAGTTTTGCCCGAAACACTCGTGCGACTATGTCTGGGCGATTTTGAGCCACCTCACCAGGTCCAAGCTCTGTTTTAATCTCAGGCCAGTTAGCATTGCATGTCATGGTCACAAAGAGGTCAGGCTTCCCATATCTGTGTACCAGAGCCATTGCATTTAGATATCGCCGTTTCATATCGCGCGGACCACCCAAGAATGTAGGTGGTAATATGACCATCTTCCCAATATTTTCTGCGGAACACTGACCTGCCTCAACGGTGTCAAGTATACCCTGATATAACTCTGCCCTTATGGTGTCCTGGTTGTGCCGAAAATAATCGAGCCTTGTGTTTTCGATTTTAACATACATATCAACTATGTATTGCTGAAAACAACGTCCAGCTCTTAAAAGCATGTTGCCAGGCCGATGTTGCAGTTTATAGCTGTAATATTGCTTGCAAGAGACAACTTTTTCTTTTGGGCCATTATCACTTTCTACCCCTGCAATAAAAGTGGAGAATGTTAATGTTAAAACTCATTGACATAGTGCGGGCACAACCATAGACAGAGTTGCAAACTGGTAGGCATGGCACCATACATACGGTCAGGTTGATCAGCTAATATACTTTCAACCGTTTGTGCTGGCGCAAGCGTTGCACTCTGGGGAGCTGGTTCTGTGGCCAATGACTCGCCTTGTTTCTTTTTTTTAAGACCTTGTACCCATCCACATTCACCGCAAGGGAACAGAAGAGGGTACTGCAACGGATCGTAGCATCCATAATAATGCATGATCCGATGTGACTCGTTATCCTTGGTAGTCACAATTATGTGGGGACTATTAGACTGGCTAGATGACGACCTATCTGACCAGATGACAGCAACCTCATCAGACGTGGGTGCATTGTATACCCGCTGATCCGGGACTGTGTCGCGGTTCAGCAATATTTGGGTATGTTCATTTACTGGCAGATCTTTAAGGGAGCGAAAAAAACGTGCATATGGATTGATTTGGGTAATTTTAATTAGGATATCAACTATGTCTTTTCGTATTTCGTGAAAACAATTTGTTCTATTTGCCGCTTCATGTTGGCCATCATAAAAGTAAAGTTGCAAATACTTTGGCACTCCATCGGTTGGCAGTAGTGAAGGAACGTGGTGATAAATTTGACCGTGTAGCTTAAAAACATAAATACCTTTATGAGTTTTAGCATCGATTTCCCCCCCAATAGAGCTATATGCAAATAGATTATTGTATAGGCGTGCATATTTGCGAAAGTGCACAGCGTCTTCATCAGCAGACGTGTAGAGCCTAACCAATTCTGCCGGAAATTCATTTGATGGCAGATCAATTGTACCATCAGCACAGCAAAAAAAGGGGGTTTCATATGCGAGTTTTTTTGCCATGCACTTGTCACACGTTTTACCGGTTGGTAGTTGCAGTTTTTCTATAGGCAGGGGATGGATTGTGTGAGCTAGTGGCATTCCTGACACTGGCCCATAAACAAGCAAATGTCAATCAGTAAAAAAATTATTACAGTAAGTACCTATTGAATTTGATAACCAAGCTAAATCACATATACGACAACCTAAAACTAACTTTAATTGTTAGGCAGATTAATAGACGACTCTGAACACAGCCAACAAAAAATTGGGGATATAACTTGCAATTACAGATGTGTAACTCACAAAACGTAAAAACCTAAAAAAACACAATTGTTTTGCAAAAAAACAGGCAACCTTTTGAATTAAGGAAAAAAACATTGAAAAACCAATTAAATATCTCGGCGATCAACGTATTTAACAAGTTAAATACAAAATTATATGATGCTACTGGCAAGAGGAACTTACTTGACTGCGGTATGCTTATTCCACGAGCCCTCCTCTTGGATGGTGTTTTTGAGGGTGTGCCTGTGGCATTGCTGTGAAAGCAGAGATATTAGCAAAGCATATGCTAATATATTGGTTTTATATCAAAAATTCTTTTTCAGCCCATACCTGATCCCAGCAACATCTGTTTGAGTATGTTGCGGTAAAGCTCTCTTCCCACGGCTCACTTGCGCGGATGAAGGGTAGTAAGGAAAGCGATCTTCCTCGGGCAAAGCATCCATCAAATAAATAGTCTTAACAGCCCTACAAACACTTTTGGGTGGCTGATAAACGTTCTCAGCAGGGCCTATTAGCACATTACCAAGATAACCAATGTTACAACTATTATGAGTACATAGAACAAGGAGGCTGTGTAAAGGTAGTTAGGCATATATGTGTTGTATTAATTAAAGGTAGTATGGCTTTGTAACTTTGTAAGGTGTTAGGTACCCTAAACGCAATAATATATATATCAGTTAGGCCTAGGCATAGGACTTGCGTGTTTAACTGGACCCTGTAAGTGATAAGTTAGGCAGAAACTCTATTAAACTCTGTATACTCTTAAGCAGTGGGCACTGTCAAGTATCTCTATAGCATGGCTATATAAAATTGAGGCCGTTTTCAAACTAGGTTTGTAAGGGTCTGGCAATGTCAACAAAATGACATTATCAACGTCACGTGAAATTGAGTATATCTAAATTTGTTGCTCAAGATATTGATATAGGTTATGTATATTCAGCGTCATAATTAAGATCGTCAATTCTACATATAGAAATAAAAACAAGTTTTTTGTTGCATGGTTGAAAAGGTACCAAAACAGCTAATCAATACATACTTCTACAACACCGGTTAGCTAAAAACTAAGCCAAAGGTAGATATCAGCAACTACAATGTTTACCTTGTGATGATATTTGCTAATCCGTTGAATCGCAGAACTCTACAGCATGACTTACGCTTCTAACCCCTGCAACAAAATGCATACATTAGTAGAAGTTTTAGGTTCTAAAAATGATTACAGTTTTAGCGAATGGAAGACCACGTAAAAATTAAGGCATACAAGTTAGAGTGAAAGCACAAGACTATGTTATGTTTCCTGGTCTCACATGCCAAAATTATTCAATTTTAATTAATTTGGCCTAGCCACAGGCCTTGCGTATTTAAATGGACCCCGTATGTGATAATTGAGGCAGAAACTCCATTAAACTCTGTATACACTTAAGCAGTGGGCATCGTCAAGTATCTGTATAGAACGGCTATATAAAATTGAGGCATTTTGAAAATCAGGTCGGTAAGGGTCTAGCAATGTGACCAAAATGACATTATCAATGTCACGTGAAACTGAGTATATTTAAATTTTTGTTCAAGATATTGATATAGGGTATGTACATTCAGCGTGATAATTAAGATCGTCAATTCTACATATAGAAATAAAAAACAATTGGTTTTTGCTGGGTCAAAAAGGTACAAAATCAGCTACTAAAGACATACTTCTACAACACCGGTTAGCTAAAAACTAAGCAAAAGATAGATATCGGCAACTACAATGTTTACCTTGTGATGATATTTGCTAATCCGTTGAATCGCATTACTCTACAACACCAGCTAGGCTTCTAACCTCTGTAACAAAATGCATACATTAGCACAAGGTTAAGGTTCTAAAAATGATTAAAGTTTTAGCGAATGGAATACCACGTAAAAATTAAGCCATACAAGTTACAGTGAAACCACAAGATTATGTTATGTTTCTTGGTTTCACATCCAAAAATTATTCTATTTTAAGTAAATAAGCGGTTTTATATATAGTAAGGCAATCTTTTCGACATTTTCTTGACCTAGTCACGCTTCATTAGCAAGGGGCAAGTAAAAAGACACGACATCTATATGGCTTTGTAATTTTGTAAGGTGCTAGGTATCCTAAACACAGTAATATATACGTCAGTTGGGCCTACGCACGGGCCTTGCGTATTTAAATGGACCCCGTAAGTGATAATTGAGGCAGAAACTCTATTAAACTCTGTATACACTTAAGCAGTGGGCATTGTCAAGGATTTGTATAGCACGGCTATATAAAATTGACGCAGTTTGCAAACCAGGTCGGTAAGGGTCTGGCAATGTGAACAAAATGACATTATCAATGTCATGTGAAACCTTAGTATATCTAAATTTTTTGTTAAAGATAATGATATAGGTTATGTACATTTAGCGTGATAACTAAGATCGTCAATCCTACATATAGGAAAAAAAACAATTTGTTTTTTCTGGGTCAAAAAGGTACAAAAGCAGCTAATAAAGACATACTTCTACAACACCGGTTAGCTAAAAACAAAGCAAAAGGTAGATATAAGCAGCTACACTGTTTACCTTGTGATGATATTTGCTAATCCGTTGAATCGCAGAACTCTACAAGACCACTTAGGCTTCTAACCTCTGCAACAAAATGCATACATTAGCACAAGGTTAAGGTTCTAAAAATGATTACAGTTTTAGTGACTGGAAGACCACGTAAAAAGTAAGGCATACAAGTTAGAGTGAAAGCACAAGCTTATGTTATGTTTCCTGGTTTTGCATGCGAAAAGTATTCAATTGTAAGTAAATAACCGGTTTTATATATAGTAAGGCAATCTTCTTCGACATTGTATTGACCTAGTCACACTTGGTTAGCAAGACCCAAGTAAAAAAACACGACATCTATGTGGCTTTGTAATTTTTAAAGGTGCTGGGTACCCTAAACGCAATAATATATATATTAGTTAAGCCTAGGCACGGGCCTTGCGTATTTAAATGGACCCCGTAAGTGATAATTGAGGCAGAAACCTCCATTAAACTCTGTATACACCTAGGCAGTGGGCATCGTCAAGTATCTGCATAGCACTATACAAAATTGAGGCAGTTTTCAAACCAGGTCGGTAAGGGTTTGGCAATGTGGACAAAATGACATTATCAATGTCACTTGAAAAAGAGTATATCTAAATTTTTTGTTCAAGATATTGATATAAGTTATGTATATTCATCGTGATAATTAAGATTGTCAACTCTACATATACTAATGAAAAATTATTTTTTTTGCTGGGTCGAAGAGGTACAAAATCAGCTAATGAAGACAGAGCTGGCTATTAGGGAGTGCAGGTGGGGCGTGCTCACAGGGTCCCCAAATTTTCAGGGCCCAATTTTGTTATTGTTATTATAACATATACTTATTGATACCAATATAAACAAAGTTATTCAATAGCACAGTTGGTAAAGTTATGCATAATTTCTGGTAGTCATCCGAGTTCAAATCCCCACTCTAGCGTTTTGTTTGGTTTCTACATTGTGGGGCCCACTCAATCATTAATGGTCGAGCCTTTTTTACAGTATAAGCAGTATTTTCTTTTTAATTGTTTTCTTTTAATTTTAACTTTCACATATATTTTCTCTACTAACTACTTTTTTACATTAAGCAATATTTTTATTTTTATATGTTTCCATTTAATTTAACTTTCACATATATTTTCTCTATCTCTAATAAACAATAACTACTTTCATATCACTTGAAAAAATGATAGATATTTTATGTAATGAGAAGATATGTTTAAAAGTTGAGAAATTTATTAACGACTACTTAGATGGGTTAAAGTTAGGGTTATAAAATGCTACTCTGTATTGATTATGAAAAATAGATGTCATATTAATTTGATACGGGGCCCACTCTGTATTGATTATGAAAAATAGATGTCATATTATTGATTATAAAATACTACTCTGTATTGATACCCTGTGATGATATCTGCTAATCCGTTGAATCGCAGAACTCTACAACGCCACCTAGGCTTCTAACACCTGCAACAATATGCATACATTAGCACAAGGTCCATGTTCTAAAAATGATTAAAGTCGAAGCGATTGGAAGACTCTGTAAAAATTAAGGCATACAAGTTAGAGTGAAAGTACTAAGATTATGTTATGTTACCTGATTTCACATGCGAATATTAGTAGAATTTAAGTAAATAAGCGGTTTTATATATAGTAAGGCGATCTCCCTCGAAATTGTCTCAACCTAGTCACGCGTGGTTAGCAAGACGCAAGTAAATAAACACGTTTATAAGCATTGTTTATTAACAAGTTAATTGGCTAAAACTTTAATCATCTATACGACTAACCCAAGCCCACCTCACCCATTTATTCACAGGTTAGAAAGCGTCTTTAAAAGTGACCTTGTCTAAGGCCACCTAATTTTGCAATCATATCTAAAGGCAACATCTTATAAAAAGGTTAAAACTAATCACGAGCATAAGAATGTTAACCAAATATGTGCATACTTAAATACATAGTAGGTCCGTTAGATTAATTTACAACAAGTGGCCTAGTTATGTATTATTACAGCGTGGCATTAAAAAAACAAAAAAAAGCAAGTCAGTTCATCTGCAGCACGCCTAATCCGCAAAAAAAAAAAAACAAGGGTAAACTGTCTATGCCCCACTATACTATTGTTTTTAGAAGCGGTATTCATGTCTTTTTAAAATGGTCGAGCAATGCCTCAGTTTCTTCAGACACCTTATAGCAACGAGGTGCAGTTGCTTTGGCATGCTTGACTCGTGCTGGCTTATCACACAACAGAAACAGTTTGCGTTTTTTAGGAGGCAAGGACAGCTCTGAAGGACCAGCTTTACGCGCACGTGGAATACGTGCAGTTGTGCGGCCTTCCTTTAGGAGCTCACTTGTGGGGTCAAACGCCTCTTTGATGCCTGTGATGCGTTCTTTGGCAGCAAGATAACTTTCACGCTCGAGTGCACAATTGAGCTTGATACGATTAGTAGCTGGAGTATCAAAGTTCGCATCAACAATTTCAAGGTTGAGCACAATGCAAATGTAATCAATAACCTTTTTAGCCAGGTTATACTTTGCAAGCATTGGTACTATTCGGCAGTCGCTAAAAAAATCCCTCGGAATAACAGTAACTGTTGGAAGAGTAACAGTGAGCCATGCAGTATAGCGGCCTGGCCCATGTTGAATAGTCTCTAGCGTAGTGCATAAAACGGGAAACTCTTTAGCCAACAAGCGCAGGATGGAAACATAATCAACTGATATACTTTTTGGGAACTTAGCTTGGGGAGATGACAACTCTTCATTTAGAGGAAGTACACCACCACCTCTAATAATCTGCTGAAGTTCAAGGCGTTTTAACCTATACAGCCCCGAACATCTCGATGTGGCTTCGTTTCGCGAGTGGGTAAAATCCCTAACTAACACGCGATACTTAGGCATTAAATTGCGAACAGCTTTCTTTGCTGCAGTTTCGCATGATATTTCTTTTGTTTTTGCTGGCCCACCAACATAGGTATAGGAAACTGCCTTACACTCAGGGACCAAGGATAGGTAAACATTGTTATTTGATTTATTTAATAGCCGATACACTGGAGTTGAGAAGCGTAGTAAACCTGCTAGATCTTCTAGCAAAGGCTTGAAAGGGATGATCACTTGCGTAGGTATAGATCCACCACCTGTATGTGTATACGTGAACTGTGAGAGGTAGGGTAACAGGGTTTTCTTAATATGGCTACCAAAACACCCATAAGTTGGGTACCCCGCTTTATTTGTTGGGTGTAGATTAGTATAAAAAAAGACCTCCCTATAAATAGGAGCTATTATGATATCAGTGCTTATGGATGGACCGCAAATGACCATCAGAAATGTTGTAGTTTTGGGTGTAGATTAGTATTAAAAAGAGCTCCATAAAAATAGGAGTTCTAGTGATTTCGGTGCGGAAGGATGGACCGTGAATGATCGTGAGAGATTACGTAGCTGTGGGTATAGATCAGTATAAAAAATTACCCTATCAAAACAGGAGTTTTAGTGATATCAGTGGGCATGGATGGACCGTGAATGACCGCGTTAGATTCTGAAGTTTACATGTGTCAAGACTATGCATTGGTACGTGAGAGCTAAGCAACTACAATGGCCAGGACAAATAAAACCTGGCGTTTGTAAATGGCTTTACAGGGAAACATTATGACAGACCCCTAACTATAGTTTTATACAGCATGGAAGAAGTGCAGCTATGCATTTGTCACAGTGGACTGTTAAATATGCCTGCGCGATAGCACAAATTTTAAACGGCAACAACCTTAATAATCAGAAATAACTTAACCTACCAAATTGACAAACTGTACAAGATTAAAGGAGAACGCAAAAAAACACATATCAACACAAAGCATACCTGTGAAGAAACAACTGTAGAGGGCAGATTCTGCTGCGGTAGATCATCAATGACACCAGCCATTTTGTGTGACGTTAGGTCGGTATTTGTTTCTTTGGCAAGTTACTATTTTATGATAGGGAATGGTAGATATGTTGTTATATTTATAGGGGTATTGACCTACAAACAGAAATAGAAACCTTAGTGGGGCCACCAAAAAAAATGATGTGTAATTAACAGAAGTAGAATAATCCCTGAAGAAGGAAAAAATGCAAAGCTAATAAATGGGAACAAAATCATTGCAAAACGTACGTGGATACAAATGTATGGAATGTAGTTAGTAGGTAGGGATAGCTATAGTGTCTAATCAGTTATCTTAAGCCACTTGTATGTGTTTGAAACCAATATCTTGCCATTTAATGATTAAACAAATATTTATAGAGGTTAGTTAATTTATAAAGGGTGATAGTTGCAACTATGCGTGTTAAACTATGCAGAGTGATATATAGGCCGATTGCTATACTTCTTACATTCAGCTTCACTTTACCAATTTTTTTTTACACTATTCACAAGCGATCATATAATTACAATTTTCTCTGACTATATAAGTAAAAGATATATTCATGTGTGATCTTGTTTGATTTGTCTTTACGAGTACATTATTAAAATATAACTTGTATAATTTGTGCAAACACGTAGCTAACGATATATACCATGTAAAGTACGCCTCGGCAAATGTGAAAACAAAATTCGTAGAGTGGAGTTGAATGGAGAAATATTACACAAAAAAACTATTTTGTACATGTTGCTACTATAGGAATTGTAGCGTTAAAATCCCAACTTTTACTTTATACTATAAAAAAATCTTAAAAAATTATAAGCGTATTGTATTTATAAAGGTGAATCAAACAAGATCTCGCATGACCATATTTTATCATACATATTGCAATAAATCGTAAAAATTTTCTTCACTCTTTGAATAGTGTCAAAAAAAAAATGGTGTCTTGGGACTGGAATGGAGAGAGTAATATATAAGCGCTTTTGTATGTATGTCAGGCTTCGGCTAGAGCCCTACGGCTAAATGCCCGAGGGCAAAGCTTTCATTGCATTCGGATGCCTTTTACAATAGATTAGGGGTACATCTCTACATCGTTGTGTTATATTCGACTGACAAATAACCTACTCATGACGCGAACAGAGGTAGCCTCCATATATGGGAGAACAATGTCATGGCATGGAGATCTATGCAACAGTTGTGTTTTTTGATAAATTGGTTTAGTATACTTCAAAGTTTATTAGTTGATTTAATTTTAACAGTAAGCTTAAAACAATATAACATAAATAAAAAACATTACATCTATGCTCAAATCATTTGATTTTTGATGGAAAAAAAAAATGAAGGATGGAAAAAAAAAAGTAAAAAGATAAGAACACAGAAACTATTGCGGAAAAAAAAAAACTTAAAAATGAGATAGTACATCTGGTAGTACGTCTAATGTATGGTTATTTTTATACGCCACCTACATACCCACCTTGGGCAACCCAAAGAAGTGTAGCTACGTAATTAAACAAGTACTTCCTCCATTCAACTCCACTCTACCAATTTTTTTTTTACATTTGACGAGACGAGTTGTACACGGTAAATATCGTTAGTTACGTGTTTGAAAAAAATTATAAAAGGTATATATTAATAATGTACTCGTAAAGACGAATCAAACAAGATCGAACATGAATATATTTTTTACTTATATATTGAGAGAAAATTGCAATTATATGATCGTTTGTGAATAGTGTAAAAAATAGAAAGTTGTAGAGTGGAGTTGAATGTAGGAAGTATATTTCAAGCATTCTGGCATGTGGCATCGAGAAACAAACATTTATTGAGAACCAAATAGGCGCGGAGCTGTGTCACAAAACAAAGGAGCGGTAGTTAAATATAGGAATGTGTACTTTAAACTGCTCATACCACACAGTGCAAGAAACAACAAGTACACCAAAAGTCGTAGGAAACTAAGCAGTAAAACAGGGGCAGTAGACCAGTACTCTAAATATAGTAAAGGAACCCTGGGTAAAGGTCATTAATGATTTCTATAAGACAATCATAAGCATTGTAGTTTTCTATTACCGCACAAGCATCTGCTGTATGCTGGACTGCAGCAGACACCTGTACAAAGGAAACACCTCTAGGTACAGCCCCCGCATCCCGATAAGTAGTAACCCATAGATAAGGTCCTGCCTGCGTACCCCGAGCAAAAATCCAGTCAGAGCGTCCACGACCCCTCAACTGGAACATTGCCTGAAGCCTAAAAGCCGAGGCAATGTGCTCGACACTTGTACCGAATTCAAAAACAGCAGTACCTCGAAAATAGGGGCCAGACCAGATTGTCCTGACCCTTGAAACCAAGAAACCCATATTACACAGCATGTCTTTAACCCTTCTATATGTTATACACACAGCCGCACGCGACACAATACCATTAGGCATTGCAACTATCATGCAGCTGAAGGGAGATGCATAACGGCCCTCCATTCTTACAATGATCTAGGGTAGGCAACTCAAAACCAAAATGTAAAACTCTAACAGAACACCATAAGTAGTTGTGAATAAAAAAAAAATGATCTTAAAGATGTGCCTATGCTGTGAGACCAAGAGACACAATCTTATATACACATGTGGGGGGGGGGGGGGGCTCCACGTTGGCATAGTGGAAAAAGAAGCTACAATTATTTAGTGGTGGTGAAACTAAATGTACCTTCCATGCTCTCCTTTAAAGTGCCTTTAAAGCTAGTCTTTTATCTAGCACAACAAAGGTGAATAAAGTTAAAGAATATGACAACCCACTACTACAAAAACAGGCTATGACAACGGTTAAAAACCGTTGTAATATTAAAAAGCGGACGTTGTTAAAGCCTCCGTTGTTAAAGGTTTTAACAACGGTGCCTATTTAATACAAATACCGTTGTGAATAGTTTTAACAACGGTAATAAGTCGTTGTTATTACTAGATAACTGTTGTTAAAACGTGTGAATAATTATGGTGGGAAAGATACGAGAACGGTTCTATGAAATTAAACAGTTGTTAAAGGTATGATTAATTTTGGTGGGAAGGATTATAACAACGCTTTAATTTTTCAAACCCGTTGTGAATATTGTTAATTACAACGGAGTATAATAAAGAAGCCGTTGTGGAAAGTTTTAATAACAACAGGTATACTATAATACACCGTTGTTAAAGGTATGATAAGTTTTGGTAGGAAATATGTTACAACGCTTTTAATGAATTTTGAAAAACCGTTGTTATTATTTTTATTATTGTTTTTGAAAAAATTGAAATTTGTTCCCATGCCACCAGTTAAAATCCTGCATAAATCAGCAACAGTAGCAGCAGTACGCATCATAAACCAATTTCAGAAGCAGCAAAATGATATATCTATATATAAATCAGAGCAATTCATGTACAGGGCAATTCATGTACATGGCAATTCATGTACAGCAGCAGCAAGATGATATATACAACCCAAATGATCTCTTTCAGAGCAATTCATACTTACAACTCGCTCTAATTAATGACTTCTACATACAAATTAAAGTTCCCTATCTGCTTCCAAAATAATCTAAGTTTCATTTATTCTGTGTTTGTTCATCAAGGACGTATTTGCCCAACAAGTCCCTTACCTCGTCTATATTGTGCTTAGTGTACTCAGGGACATGTGGCGTGTTGATTGAATACTGCGGATAAAACAAATAAAAGACATCGATCAGTAGGGTAACAACAGTATAGGCATATCATACATAATTAGCAACAGCGATCATATATATATAGCAGAAAAGATATCAGCTCTAATGAAAAAAAGTAAATAATAGCTACATTAAACTACTAACTCTTTCTGGAATGCTGATATATCTTCGCCTAATAATCTCCAACATGAAACGACAAACGTAGTATCCACATTGGATGCTATCCGGCTGTTTAGGGACCTATTCTTACATAATAAACGAAGAGACGAGAAGGCAATTACCAATTAGTTTAATGCGTAATTAAAAAAGACAGATGTATATGCGTAATTAGTTTAATGCACTTAATTATTAAGGTATTGTATTTGCGCGTATGTACCCCTGTTATCGTAATAAAAGTAGGGCCATCATCAGAATATTATGTCGGTTGATCGCCGGTTGCACTTTTCTTCTCAAAGGCCCTTTAAAAAAGGAAAGAGGCCGAAAGTCACATAAACTTACTTAATAATAATAAATGAAACTTAATATTATGTGCCAAATCATCATCAGTATTATAAACTTACTTAATAATCAACTTCTTAAAGGTCTCGGCTGGTTGTCCATGCAAAGAGTCCAACCAAAATACTTTCTTCGTGGTCGGATTGATCGCTGCTAGCACCCAATGTCTCCTAGAGATCGAGAGACACATCATTATTAACAAGCACACCATGCATCATAACCAAACATATAAAACTGCAATTGTATTTGGAATCGTAATATTAATTATATATTACCCGGCTTCATTATAAGGGGCAAAAATGAGCTTATTGTTTTTCGCCAATTCCCCAGCAATATAATTTACACGTTCTTCATACGAAAACATCTCGATATGCATAGATAAAACATTTGGGCACATGAATCCGTATTGAGGAAGTGGATTAATATTGGTCTCGGCGGGGATCACAACCGAGTTCAAGTACCTACATGCCGGTTTTAATTCCGATATTATAAACACTATATCTTACTTAGTCAGAATATTAGAATACTGCATGATTTAATTTATTAAGAAACTTACTTCATCCAAACATATAGGTGTTGGACATCAATCTCGTCAAGGCCAGCCCAAACGGCTAGCGTTTCCCAATCCAGCATTGCTTGGCGTTCTACCCCTACAATATCATTCTCGAGCGGAATAACTATTAATTGCTCGCTTGCTATGCGTCTCTCAGCCTCCTTATAAAGCTCCAGCATCGCCACCGTTCGTACTTTTTCCATGTAAACGTTCCCATGAAATTTAGTACTGGATAGACTCCTGACCTCTTTCAGCTTGGGGAAATGATGCGGTGTGCTACCTTTCACAACCTACATGTGGCTAACTAAATTAAGTTGCTCTTTCAATGATGAGGCGATAGTAGAACTTAAAATATAAAGAGAGTTGATTAAATACCTCATCAAGTTGTTGTATTGACGAGGTAGTAGAAAGATTATTGTCTATCGAGTTAGACTTATCCATGTTTTTTGTTACCTACAAAACAAAAATAAAACATAGTATAAATTTCACTATTTATGAAGGTGATGAACAAAGACAAAAGGCGGGTTAAATTAGATGTATTTTTCTAACCCCGTCTACATTCTGTTGAATTTTACAATCACGAGCCAAGAAAATGTGGCTTTGAGGCCATTGGACAAAACATTTAACCGCATCTGCCAGTATTACTATGTCGTCGCGGACTGGGACGGGCAGTTTACGGGTTCCATAGCCCTTCACGACTCCCACTATCCCCACTTTTGCATGCTTCGGCAAGAGTCGTACGCCATGAACCAAGATGGTTTCCGCTGAGTCCTTGGGCTTTGGGTATACGAAACCCCGAGCAACAATCACATTCTCTTTGAATGAAGGGTCGGCGAGACGAACAACTACCCGCCTTTTTGTGGCCTGAAGAATACACATTATTTACTAAATACCAAAATATAATAGATATCATAAATGATCTATATTGAGTATATAATGTAAAGTTAGTTACAAGTATTTATTGTTGGTTGGTAGGCTATTATTAGGACAAACCTCTTTTTGTTAGGATTGTAAGCCCTTAGGACAAACCTGAAGGTCGAACTTAGTTGATTGTTAGTCACATTGTAGTCTCGGATCCAACCCTCGTCGATTGAGTATTGGAGGGTCTTTGGCTTCATGACAAGCCAGGTTATGAGTATGGCTAACCCAATAATAACGATTAGCATGAGACATAGTATCGCTATTAGCTTGCAAGGGCTATTAGAAGGCTTTGTTGTAGAACTTTGTGGTGTTTTTGGAGCAACCATTATTTATTTATTTAGATAAAATGTAAATATGCAAAATTATGGTTAAGAAGGGTTTGTGTAATAATGAAAAAAAAATGCAAGTCTATGGTTGTGTTTTATATAGGATGAAAAATTGAGGTTGCTTCATTCTTAGTGCTACTATTGTTTCCTCTTTGTACTGGAATTTTTGTTATTTGCTGAGGAAACCTTTGTCTTCTAAACTTTTACTTTTTCTGGGGTCACAGTGTGCTTTCTGATTTCTTGAATATAACTCAAGACATTCAGTATTAGATTCTGTTCGTAACTTCTTGCATTGGCACAGGGCACTAGCCAATAGACCTGGTAAACGGGTCAATCGGGTTGGGTTTGGGTCAATCTAGTTTGGGTCGGGTTAATTCGGGTTTGTCAATTTATGAGGTCGGGTCGGGTCCTTTCGGGTTTCAGGTCTGTTTTGGGTTTTTTGGCCGGGTCGTTTTTGGGTTAACGGGTCAAGCCGTTTTGGGCCGGGTCATTTTCGGGTCAATAATTATTTTAGGTCGGGTTCGTTCGGGTCGGTTTAATTTGAGTTGGCTTATAAGAAATCCTAATTTTACCACGTGTCGCAATATAATAATAAAGATAACCATTTTTAATGTTATTGTATAGAAGTTTTTTTAAGATATACTCAATATTAGCCTAGCCAAATTAACGTAATAATATTAAATGTGACTTCAAATTAGCTTGTTCATGTCATTTACATCAGGTCACTTTTGGGTTGGGTGGTTTCAGATTGGGCAGTTTTGGGTCAAGTGGTTTCCGGTGGGGTCAGTTTCGAGTCTAGTAGAACTTGGGTCAAGTTCGGGTCGGGTCGGGTTACTTCGGATTTCAGGTTATATTCAAGTTTTGCAACTCGGGTTAATTTCGGTTCTCGGGTCTTTTCGAGTCGGGTCAATAGTTTTATGTTTTAGATATTAGTAAGCTCTCTACATGTCAAAACTTGACCCAACTTGTAGACGTCACACGACTTTTTAGAGCTAAAGACCCGTTAATCTTGATCTGCTATCCAAAATGACCTGTTATTTTAGGGTCGAAACCTGACCAAACGACTCGACTTAATGAGTCTGGTAAATTAACAATATTATTAAAATATTAATATTTTCATATTATATTTGAAATATTAAGGTTTTTTTGTCGAAAACTACCTTATATTTGAGGTCTTTGTAAAACACTACCTTATTTTTTTTGTATTATGCTATCTAATGACTTTATAATTTGGTAAATTAGTACATATGCTAAGTCTCATACCAAATTTGGTCAATATTGAGGCGTTGACCACCTTTAAAGTGGAGAATTTATGCGTTGACCATCAAACCTATGATTGCTAGAACATTCATAATCATCTGAAAGCAAATTTACATTAGAGTTGATGTGAATTTCATCATAGTTGCCTCCTTAATCGTCATTTTCAAATAACTGAATTAGCCGAGCCCCTTAGTAGACCAAATCACCAACGCAAACTCACTAGTTGTGAAATATCCTCATAAACAGCCTCGGCATACATATCATCATCACTATCATCAACGATGTTACCTTCACTTAAAATGTCATCTGGATCATCTAAATCTCCATCATCATTAGTTATAACTGTTGAGGTCTAATCTCATATGTGTGTGGGGAGCATTTTCTCACATCGGTAGAAAAATAGTGAATGGACTAGTTTATAAGTAAGTGGGCTATGTACTCCTCATATCACCAATGGTTTTAAGATGGAAACTCACTTGCTTGTGGGTCGATCTCATGCACCTAGTTCTATAACCTCAATGTTGAGGACTCAACAAGTGGTATTAGAAGCGACGGTTCATCTTGGGGCCGCAAGGTGTGATGTGGAGACGGTGCTCGAGATGACGCAGAGTAGCGTTGTGGTTGCGGAGTAGAACCATCGTTGGACTGTCACCCTTGGTTGACCAGAGATGCAGAGTAGTGTGGTACACGGAGGGACCACGAAAGGAACGAGGACAAGCCTAGAAATACGCATTTGTGGAGTCGCCACCAATTTTTTGGGAAATTGGAACCGTTTGAATACTTTATGCCATGTTAAGACACAAATAAAGTAATGACATGAACACTAAGAACTCGTTACCCTTAGCATTCTATGTCTAGAATGACTCTCGTGGATGCCAATGAACACGGATGTTCACAGAGATCTCGAGTAAGGGGTGAGGGTACGTATTGGGTAGCTCTTTAATTGAACACCTAATCCCGCCCGCCGCGATAATGACCTATACTAATGACTAAGGAAATCGTTCGTATTTGATATGTGATCGATTGTATGAATGCAATGCAACATCCAACGTTTTAATCCTAGCATGTGAATTAGACTATGTCCGTGAAAATGTAATTAGCACTCAATTATGTCGAAATTGGGAAGTTAGGATGAATTACATACGAAAAGCAAAGAAATCATACAAAGAAATCATACAAAGAAATCATACAATTACAATGATTAAAAGAGATTACAACTGATTACAAAGGATACGGGATCTACGTCATAAATATACTCAAAACATAGATTTGAAGAAAAGGAAAAGGTTTGAAAAACTAAAAGATAGATTAGGAGCTATATTACGATTAATAGTCAATTAATTACGCAACTAAAGCTACGTCAAAGCGAAAACAGAAGTTCAGGGACGTAAATCAACCTAGAAAAGGCACAGTAACAGCTGCGTCCTCTGGAAGAGGCGGAACACTCTATGCGTCTGTTCTTGAGTTGAATTCTGACTGTGAAGGCAGAATCGCAAGCAGTTAATGTTATTTGGTATATTTACAATGGATTATTGATCTATGACTCTAGTGGAAGGGGTTTAACATATTAATTACTACAATTTGTATCACCAACAAATCCTTGATACGAACGAATCGCACCTCTAAAACCCAATTTTGATTCAAAGACGAAAACCCGCTAATATTGAATTATTAGGGATCTAAAATGGGACAAAATGATTTACGAAAGATTAATAAAAAAGGAAGGAATAAAATAAGAAAAGAAAAATAAAGTCGTAGAAACCAGAGGAAGAAGAAGAAGAGCAGGAGCATGCAACCTTTGGAAGAGGCGCAGATGCTTCTGCGTTTCTTCTCGACGTCTGATCACTACTAAAAATGTTTTATGAAAAGCGTTTTGATTTGAAATCGATTTTGAATCTATTTCTGACGTGAATCTTATATTAATAAATAAATAATACAAAATAAAAAAAAAAAAGACGGGATTTACACCTTCAGACTTAAATGTTGACGAAACGAGATTAACTAAGTTAACGTTTTAGCGATAGCTCGACTCGAATGTATGCAGAAAGTTCCCTTGTTAAATGACTGAAATTGATTGATTGATTGATTTTTTAGTGGTCAAATTGGCCGGTCAATGCAAACGTGACGGGTACCCAGAAGGATATGAGGTTAGTCGATGGATCAAGCACGTAGATGTCGATAGCTTAGAGCAAGGTCTAGAATGCAAAGGGAGAAGAGAAGTGCGGAACACTCGCGTGCCTTAAAAGTGAGAACAAAGCTCTCTTTTTATAGCCGAACATATGAAGAGTTTGAGAACAACTCTAACTTATCTGAAAATGAAGAAAACATGTTGGGGAAGAGGCGCAGCAGGAGCTGCGATCCTTCGCAAATGCACAACACCTGCTGCGTCATTTCCCCAGAGGTTTCCTTCTGCGGAACGAACATTCCCACATTTCTATTACGGAATTGTGGTAGATCTATACTCCCTTTCGAAAAAGATACGAGATAATATTTTATTAAAAAGAGATAGAATTTGAAATATTAATAAAATATCCAAAATATTCCGCGCGTTCTGACTCGGAGTTTTAAAACGGTTTCTAGAAAATGAAGCGACTTTGACCCGGACTCCAAATAAACTCTAATGATTGTCAAAACAACCATATCGATGCGTAGATGAAGACCAAAGGGTAGACACAAGTGTTTGAGCTAACACTTGACGAAAAACTTACGAATTGTCATAAATCGTTCCGCGTATCAAACATGCGGCCCAATCATCACTGGGTGGTTGGCGGAAGGTGTAGAAACGAGCTATCTAGAGAGCCCCCACTTTGACTGAGGCTTGGACAAGGCAAAAGTCAAAGTATAACCACCGTGTCAATCGAATATTACAACCTGACGAATATGGCGACGCGAGGCGGTTCAAGGGGTCTGAAGTAAGGACATGTCGTCGGGAACATTTTAAAGTCTGTCGACCATCGGGGAGGGTCGTTTAATGTCCGTTAGACTACGTATAAAAGCTCGCCAGCCATAAGAAGGAGTCATACCTGAGGCATCTTCTTATATGGGATGCGGTCCACTCTGAGGCTCGCCAGCCGTTGAATGGGGTTGCATCGTGAGGCTCGCCAGCCGTTTGAACGACGTGCGTAATGAGGCTCACCAGCCGTCATATGTGAGAATCTGCCTGTCTCTGTCCTCAGGCAAACTCTCGTTGGGGAAACATATATTGAAATCTGCACAGTACTGCTGCACTGGATATACGGAAGACTCTGTCAGGATTTAATCATTCCGGGGAATCTGCTCAGTTGTGGCGAGCGAAATTCTGATAATAAAAAATGGGCCCACGGATTGTTTGTCCGAAAGGTGGGTCATACTGAGATGATAACATCATGTGATGGTTTTGATGCCTGGCAAGGCGTGGATCTTGAAAAAGAACCCTTGTGAAATAAGATGTCACAGAAGAGGCGCACAAGAGTTGGGCCCACAAATAACAAACATGTAACGAACTTTTGAATTAAAGTGAAAGCGCGCTGGGGAATAGGCGCAGCAGGAGCTGCGACCTTTGGAAGAGGCGCAACAGTTGCTGCGTCATTTCCCAAGCTCGTCCCTGTCTGAGTAAAAGCGCGACAGACGGAATTATTTTCATTATTCCAGAACACGAAAACCTTCGAAAACCTCTCAAATTCCAACCAAAACCCGTGAAAATTTGATCAAATCAAACCACAAAGCATGACTAATCGAGGTATGTGTCTTATCTTTGTCTTAAACTCTTAATTTTGCTTGAATTGGAGTTTGAAATTAGGGTTCTTCCTTCTGAAAATGTCGAAAATTAGGGGGTTTAATTTGCCTCCATTTGATTTGTATGATAGAAATTGATAGTAGAAATGAATAATTGGCCTTCTTAGGAACATAAACATGTATTCCTCTTGCGTTTTCGTCAAATTTTGAACAAATGAGACGGTCACTCTGCTGATTTGATAATCGTCTCGAAAACCCCTTTAGGATTGTCCTTTTCAGATGAAACTTAGTGTTTTGGAACCCTTGTGTAATGGGTAAACTTGTTGTGATGTCGGATTTTGGATTTGCGACGGCTTCTGCAGGATGCTTTTCTAGGACATAACCGCTATTTTGGAGAAATGCTGTCAAATTTTCGACTCAGACCCATGACTAAGCTTTGAACTAGACTTGACTTGGCCCTACCCTACATGTGTAGTCGGGTTTTTGAAGAAATGACCAAAGATGACCGGAAACTTCGGGAGGCCGAGGAGGTTCCGAGGAGGGCCAACGTGGGACGAGGTGGACGCCAGCTGCTGGGTGCACCTGAGTGGGCCGAGAAATGGGATGGTAGACATCTCATTTGGGCGATGGAGAGCCACTTGTCTTACCGTACGACACGGAGCATGGTAAGTTACTGTCCGTTTCTCATTTTATTTCTTATTTATTAGTGATGAATTTTATTTGAATTGATAGGATGCTGGGAACAAGAGGTCCTTTTCCGGCTATAGGACCATGATGGAGGCTTACGAGAGGCTGACGGAGAAGGAAAGAGCTCTCGTCGAGCCAGGAGCCTTCGGAAGCTTGATCAGGGCATGGAGGGCGATCAAGCCAAGGATGATTCGGCCTAACCTTAGCCTGAATCGCGCCTTTCTTGATCGGTGACAGGGTTGTCGCGTACCCTAATCAAAGATAATTAACCCAAACTAGGCTAACAACAAATTAATGTAATTAGGGAAGTAAGGGGTCGATCTCGGGGAGACGGGAGATACTTGTGAATAGTTATGGTTAGAACTCTACCTTGGACGATTGGCAAATGTTTGTACCCATGTAGATTAACATATTGATGAAATTGGATGATTGACGATTGGCAAATACTAGAATAAAAATGATAACAATGCAATAAAGAAAAGAATCTAGGGAAGTAGGTTCACACATGTAGACTAACATATTGATGAAATTGGATTTAGAACATGCAAATAATTCATTGTGAGTTCGTAAGATTGATGTGTTCATTACAATCATAGATCAGATGGTCTAGCAGGCTTTTAGGCAATTTACTAGGTCTTAATCCACCATGTCATGCTTTGTCTATTCAATTCACGTATCTCTACACTACTACAAATCCCTTATATTTAAGACGCTTCACTATCGACGCTTTAACGGAGCGTCGAACACATATTTCACTTTCCGTCTCATTTTGACGCCTTATAATGTCACGTGATAAATAACCGTATCTATTAATCAATATAGGCATGAGCGCAATTTTTAATAATTTATGAGCGTAGTTTTTAATAATATTTGAGCGAAATTTTTAGTTTACCTAGAAATATTCCACCGCCAAACATTTTAACCCCGCCGCCTAAACTCACATCTCCCATCTCCCATTTAATTCATTTCCATCATCTACCAAGCAACTGTTGCACATTTTTCATCTTCCATCTCTAATTATTCAACTCATTAAGACACAAATATTAGGGTTTCGATTTAATTGGGATCAGAATCGTTTCAGTTACACACTTTAATTGACCAAGCAAGGTTAGTTTCTAATTTTAGGCATCAATCCACTTGTTTTTAATTTGTTAAATTTCATTGTTTCATGATTCTATCTTGTTACACACTAATATATAATTTTAATCTTAAGATTCAATGAATATATATGGCTATGTTATGCTCATGTATACGTTTTTTTAAAAATTGGTGGTCATAGAGATTGGTCTGCTGTGTTGCTCAGTGTTGGATTGCAATAATTTGGAGGTACTAATTAATTGATCGATGAGTCTCGTATAAGACGGTGTCATATATGAGACACATCCGAATAGTTGTGTTTTCCTTATCTAGTTAAATGATTGATTGGTTCAACCTGAACAATAAGTCATGCTTGTGACGGGGCGCCCCTTCACAAACTTGTGACGGGTCAAATCCCCCTCACTAAGAGCAAGTGGCAAGGCAAGTTGGGGGCTCCATTTGCACCCCACTTACCCCTCACTTGCTCTTTGTGAG
Organism: Heliosperma pusillum; assembly: GCA_022085475.1. Taxonomy (NCBI): domain Eukaryota; kingdom Viridiplantae; phylum Streptophyta; class Magnoliopsida; order Caryophyllales; family Caryophyllaceae; genus Heliosperma; species Heliosperma pusillum. The sequence continues at coordinate 18,293 of JAIUZE010045546.1, read as the reverse complement.
GGGGATTTGACCCGTCGCAAGCTTGCGACAGGTCGGTCCGTCACAAATGAGAATTTGTGGAACCCGAATATTGAATTCCTTCGTCTTTCTATATTATTCCTTTGTATGTCTTCATGTAAACCTTGGAAAAGAATTCCATTCTAGTCAATGATTTTGCCCAGAAATCGTTAACCATCATTACAATCCAAACATGCATAGACACAACGTTTTAAAAGCACAATTTCTTTTATCCATTTATCATCTTTTAATCAACCTAACATGGCTACCCTACACCCTAGAAAAACGACTACTTATGCATGATTAACAATGAAAGGGCAACTAAGATTATAAAACTAAGAATGATAAACATGATGAAGGAAATACTGAAAGAAAAAGAAACTATAATGTAAAAACGAGAATAAAGATTACCGGAAAGGATGAGCAAAGATTGAAATGGTATAAGAACTTGAATAGGAAATGCAAACCCGGAAACTTGAGTTCCAAATACAAGTAGAACCATACAATTGAAGAAGACTTAGAACTAAACTAAACTACAGAAAACTAAAACTAAACTAAACTAAGAAAGATGAGAGAAAGAAAAAGAAACTAATCGAAAGAGAGAAGTGTTTTTTTTTGTACATGTTAATTGTGTGTGATGCATAGGCTATTTATAGGGTTGAGAGGCTGCTGTGTTTCGTCCAAATTCATACCCTAGACAACCTAATAAAGCACTCCATTAAGGCTTGGTAGAAGAAGAGCCAAGAAGCGCTCATCAGCAGACATACCCGATCGGGTTTATGGATCCCCGATCGGGGAAGTTGCACTCTTGGTCAACTGACTTTCGTTTCATCTCCTTTGGTACGTGACTTGATCTACCTTACTCCATTGACTTTAGATTCAAACGGGGACGTAACTAACACCTATTGGGCCTCATTTTCTCCCCTATTTGAGCTTGATCATGTCCCCAAGGGTTAAGGGTCGGAGCATGAGGTTTGAGACGACTTTCGTCGACGAATAGCAAAACCGTCGCAACTTGTGCATATGAGCTCGGAATGACTTGAAACTTGTTCCCTTTGACTCGGAACCTCTAGATCTTTATAGCATGCCATCTTAACCTCACGTAATCGTCCTTCTTAGCTTCTCCTTGCTCATATTTCCTTCAAATGACGGGATTTGAAGTAGAAACGACTCAATTCCTACAAATGACATTAAAGCACGAGAAATACTGCAAAGGAGAGATTAGCTCATAAAACCACTTCTTAAAGTGGATAAACCATATCAAATCGAGCTAAAATGAGGGGATAAAATCATACAAATATTCACTTATAAATCGGTATTGGGATACGAGGTCGACCTTCCATAAGCCTTTTGGAGAGGCCGAGGTCACTTTGGAGGACTACGGCATGATTTCGGGTGAGCGATTGACTCGATAGTGCTCTTGTGACACCTTCACGTTCCCCATCGATCCTCCAGGGTCAATGTTTAGGGAGCCTTTTTGAAAGTCCATAGACCATAATTAGACTCCTCTAATTTGTTACTAAATTACTTGTTAATTTAGTATTTAATGATCTATGTAACATACATGCAAATATAAAGACATTTATATAAAAGAAGAAATTTCCTCACATTGATATGGAAATAAAAAGGGCACAACAAGAACTCCTTCTTGTTGTTCTTGAGCTATTAATATGGATGAATAATAATAATCTCCAAACTAGAAGACCTCCTTCAAGATACCAAATAATCTACCCTTATTATTAACTAGATAATAAGATAGATGTTATACTACTAATATTAGAATATATTACAACACTAGTAATACTTAGTAAATATTAGTATTTTGAGAGTTTTCGTGAGAAGAACGGTTTTTGAGAGATGTAGGAAAAACAAGCAAGAATTGAACAAATAAAATGAACAACCATATTGCCCTTTTATAGGCAATATGGCCGGTCATGGTGAGCCAAAAATGGCTCTTATTTTGCTTATTTTAATCACATGCAAAGTGGTAGAGTGTAGTGTTGAATGAAATGATTTTAGGTTACTATTCATGTCATAATCACATGTGACTTGTGAGCATGAACAAAAGCAACCATCATCACCTTACCAACACTACTCTAACCGGCCATGTGAGGCCTAATTTGATCCATTTTGATTTTTGATATTTGTCCCACAAATACTTATTAATCATATGCTTAATTATCTTGTATAATTAAGTGTTAATTTGATCATATAACAATTATATGACACAAATAAATGAATAATATGTACTTAACATTTTAAGTAATATTTTACCATTATATCAATATATAATGGGTCCCACAATGCTTAGTTAATTTCTTTTACAACTCTTTGTAAATATAATTAACTAATTACCTCTATCTCAAAACCTCAACTAATTTAGTAATTTAACGATTAATTACTAAGTTAAATCTTATTTAATCGTATTAAAATAAGATATAAATTTATTAGTCAATTATCGCATAATTAAAAAATAAACTTAATTGAATTTGAGTTCTTAACTCAATTTCTAACAATTAACTCTCATACATATCGAATATATGTAATGTACTAATTAACTGTATCGTATACAAATAATTAGTTACTATTTGGATTTCATCCTTTAGGTGTGACCGAAAGGGATCAGTGGATCACCGCCGTCAAACGACAATAACGTCAAACTCTAGTCAGCCAACCGTTATTGATTTACGTTAATCAACTGACTAATCATATATATAGTCAATGAATATCCCAATTATATTCCTTAAATGAGATTTATTACGTGGCGCACTATTGTGAAGGACACATACTCCAACAATCTCCCACTTGTCTGACACAAGTGTGCGTCACCAATTCTCTTGTCTCTTTATCACATCTCCCACTCAACGCAAGGTGTCTTTCAGGTTGCACTTGCGATTGATTATATCTAGAGTGATTTTCTCGATAGGGAGAGTAACTGTCTGACCAAAAAATCTACCATAGATCTCTTTCCGAGCGTGGCCACGCATTTACAGTAACTTCTCCTCGAGTGGCCTAAAGATGTTTGAACCCAACGTGGGTGGACAATTCCTGTTGATTCATCTACTCTGTATGATGCAGATCACCATGATCCAGAAGATGTCCATCGACCTCCTTTTATGGCACGACCTAGAACATCAACCAAAACCAATGGTAAACTGCACCGACTCAGATAGACGGTCGCCAGTCAAAAGAATCGACTCATAGGAATAAGATAGAAGACCCTGCCACGACCAGGCATCAAATAATTGATTTAAGGTCACTACAATGTCACTGTCCGACAGAGTGTCATACAGTCTGTCTATGTAAACGACCAGTCATTCCCATGACCCCATGGTGCTGAATTAACCATCGATCGACTTACAATCTAGTCACTTCGAGACGTCACCTCATTGAGTGACCAGGGACAAAATACTAAGATCGTTCTAATCACTTGAATAGGGTCCAACATTGTCTTACAATATATTCGGATAAACAAAGTATTAAATTTAGTCAAACTAAATAAAAGAGTTTATAATGAAACTCGAACAATGAATGCAATGATCATATATGAAATAATTAAAACAACATTCAATTATTACATATTACATAATCTAAAGAAATTCTGGTACACGTCTCAATCCCATTGTGACGACATGACCATCATGCTTAGCCTTTGATAAAGGCTTGGTTAAAGGATCAACAATGTTGTCATCTGTCCCAACCTTACAAATGTCAATTTCCTTTCTGTCCACGTAATATCTAATTATATGATATTTCCTAAGTACATGTCTAGACTTATTACTAGACTTGGGATCTTTTGCTTGAAAAATAGCCCCACTGTTATCTCAATAAATCGTGATAGGATCTTTGGCAGTAGGGACTACTGTTAGTCCTTCCAAAAATTGCCGAATCCATACAGCTTCCTTTGGAGCTTCAGACGCTGCAAGGTACTCTGCTTCTGTTGTAGAATCCGCTGTAACGCTTTGCTTGAAACTCTTCCAGCAAACAGCTCCTCCATTCATCATATAAACGTAGCCGGATTGGGATTTCATATCATCCCTATTTGTTTGGAAAGTGGCATCTGTGTAACCCTTTACACGTAACTCAGTCTCGCCTCCAAACCTAAGAACGAATCCTTGGTCCTTCTCAAGTACTTAAGGATGTTCTTTACGGCTATCCAGTGACTCTCACCTGGATTTGCTTGGTAACGACTTGTCATGCTCAAAGCATATGCAACATCGAGACGAGTGCACATCATAGCATACATGATTGATCCAACAACAGATGCAGAAGGGATCAATTTCATGCGTTCAATCTCCTCGGGTTTCGTAGGGCACTCTGGCTTGCTCAAGGTGATCCCACTTCCCATAGGAAGAAAGCCTCTCTTAGAGTCTTTCATGTTGAACCGATCAAGAATCTTATCAATATAAGTTTCTTGACTTAATGCTAGTATCCTTTTAGTTCTATCCCTATAGATCCGGATACCTAAGATGCGCTGGGCCTCTCCTAAGTCTTTCATTTGGAAATGAATCCCTAGCCACTCCTTCACAGAAGTGAGCATTGGAATATCATTCCCAATGAGTAGTATGTCATCTACATACAATACTAGAAAAGTTACTTTACTCCCACTAAACTTCATGTATAAACATGGTTCCTCGACACTTCGAGTGAAGCCATTTTGTTTAATTACATGATCAAAACGATGATTCCAACTCCTGGATGCTTGTTTAAGGCCATAAATGGATCTCTTAAGTTTGCATACCTTCTTACGATTTGATGGATCCACAAAACCTTCAGGTTGTGTCATGTACACTTCCTCTTCTAGAATCCCATTCAAGAAGGCGTTTTTGACATCCATTTGCCAAATCTCATAATTATGAAATGCGGCAACCGCTAAGATAATCCTTATGGATCGAAGCATGGCGACTGGGGCGAAGGTTTCGTCATAGTGAAGCCCATGAACTTGGGTGAAACCTTTTGCCACCAATCTAGCTTTGTAAACATCATTATGTTTATCTATGCCACTTTTGATCTTATAGATCCACTTACACTGAAGAGGTCTTACCTCTTTAGGTAAATCAACCAAGTCCCATACTTGATTGTCGTACATAGAATCCATTTCGAATTGCATGGCTCCTAGCCATAGCTTTGAGTCGGGACTAGAAATGGCTACTTTGTAGGTAGTAGGTTCGTTACTTTCAAAAAGTAACACATTATAGTCATCACCTTCCTCTATAATACCAAGGTATCTATCAGGTTGATGACTAATTCTGCTTTACCTCCTAGGTTCCGAAGGAATAATGACCGTACCAGACGAAGAGGGAACGTTTTCCTCGTCGTCCTTTTCGGTTTGTGGCTCTTGGACTTCAGTCAAGTTCAATTTTTCCCTCTCACTCTCGGTCTTTAGAAATAACGCATTTTCTAAGAACTGCATCACGAGACACAAACACCTTTGTCCTCGTGTTTTATGTAGGAATGCTAAGCACGTGATTCCTTTGGATATCCTACTAGACATTTGTCAGATTTGGGTGCGAGTTTATCGTCAGACTTATTCTTAACAAAAGCCTCGCATCCCCCAATTCTCATAAATGACAAATAAGGAACTTTTCCTGTCCATATCTCATATGGAGTCTTGTTTGCCGCTTTAGTCGGGCTTCGATTTAGTGAAAATATTGCAGATAAGATAGCAAAACCCCCAAAATAATCATGAAGCTCTGTTAGACTCATCATTGATCGAACCATATCTAATAAAGTTCGATTTCTCCTTTCGGATACACCGTTTAATTGAGGTGTTCCAGGAGGAGTCAATTGTGATACTATACACCAATCTTTTAGGTGTGAATCAAATTATGTTCAAGTATTCACTTACCACGATCGGACGTAGGGCTTTAATATTTTATCAACTGGTTTCTACGGCATTTTGAAATTCTTTAAATTTTTCAAAAGCATCACTTTTATGCTCATCAAGTAGACATATCCATATATACTCAAGTGTCTGGTAAAAGTTAATGAATAGTGATAACCACCTCTAGCTTGGCTTAGGCATTGGAACCGGCGCATACTCGTAGTATAAGTCTACTACTTCACTTGGCTCGTGTCACTTTTCCCGTAAAAGTGACCGAGTCATCTTGCTAGAAGACAAGATCGATTTTTACGCCATAAGATTCGTAATCGAATGGTTTTTGAGTACTTAGATGAAAACAAGTCTCTTTATGCGTCGTTCGTTTATTGTGCCCTAAACGACAATGCCGAAGTTATGATTGATTAGGTTCACCTGTTTTGAGCTTCTTTTTTTCTACATGATAGACCTCTTTTGCAATATCTAGAACATAAATACCTCCAATAGAAATGGCCTCGCCATAAACCATTTCATTTAAAGAAAAAGTACAACGATTGTTCTTAATACAAAATGAAAATCCTTCCATGTCTAACACGGAAATGGAGATAATGTTCTTGGTCAGAGTTGGTACATAATAGCAATTATTTAAATACAACTCTAAACCATTAGGCAAAAGAAGAACGTAGGTGCCCACGTAAACTGCGGCTACCTTAGCTCCATTTCCCATGCGTAGGTCCACGTCACCCTTGGCTAGTGCTTGCACGTCCCTCAGCCCCTGTACATTATTACAAAGGTGAGAACCACAACCGGTATCAAATACCCAAGAAGAGGTACTAGCAAAGTTAATATCTATCATATAGAGTGATGAAAGAATTTTACCTGACGTTGTCACACAACCGTCTTTCTTGTCTTTCAAGTACTTGGGGCAATTGCGTTTCCAATGCCCTTTGCCATTACAATAATAGCAATCCGCCTCCGCGTGTTTGTTGACTTTGGGCTTGGCCTTATAAAAGACCTTGGCTTTTCCCTTGCCGGATTTCTTGAAAAGAGTCTTACCCTTTCCCTTGTCCTTCCTTACCCCAAGGTGCATGTTCTTCATTTTCATGGAAAGAACATCCTTGGGTTCACTCCCACTAGCCTCCATGTCCCTCTCCGCTTGGGTGAGGAGTTCATGGAGTTCATGGAAACTCTTGTCCATGCCATTCATGTTATAGTTCACCCTAAATTGGGTGAACTTAGGTGAGAGTGAATGAAGGATCTTACCCCCCACCAAATTCTTCGGAATTGTGCACCCTAGACGCTCTAAGGTGTCCGCGTGCTCAACCATTTTGAGCACGTGTGGGCCAACTTTTTGGCCCCTTTGAAGCTTAGTGTCAAAGAATTTTGTAATTGCCTCATATTGGAGAATTTGAGGGGCTTGCGAAAACATCGAAGTGATCCTCGTGAATATCGCATATGCATTGAGAGAGATCAATTGGAGTTTAAGTTTGGGTGAGATTGACCAAATCAAGACATTCTTGACGTCCTTTAAAACCTTCAATAAAGGTTCATAATTCGGCCCGAACCACCGCGGACGATCTTGGCGGCGGTTCGGTGGGGGCTCTCGACCAAGTAGCCGAAAGCACGTTATCCGGATAACGCGACGCTCTTGATCGTTGATTCCCATTCAACGAAGTTACTTCCGTCATCCTTAAGGACACACTTGTCCATGACGGACCTCAACCATGAGTCTTTACCCAAGGATGCAACGATTGATGATGTTGACATTATGCGAATATGGTAACTACAACAAAAAGAAATATATAAACATTCATTGTTAATTTACTTGAAAAAACATTTTAACAAGTTTAGCATTCATATAATGACCTCTCACTAAATTATATAAATGATTCCAAGATCCATCTTTAAATAAAAATAGTCATCGCATGCTACCTTTATCTAGAAATGGTAAGTCATTACTTGACTAATTCTACACTTAGAACTCTTGGTTGACGGATTTCAACTAAATCCATCTCCTAGTCCCAAGATAACGCTTATCTCGTTGAGTCCAATCCAATTTTAGCTGGTGGATCGTATCACCCTACTTACCCGAGGTAAAAAGGGACCCACGAGCGGGTAGCCCCTAATGAACACGGGATTCATAGGTGTTACTAATTGGTAAGGCTAATCTCAATTTTTTTTTTTTAAATATGTGAGAGATCTTGTCAATTTAGTTATTAATTCCCTATAAGTGAACTAAGTCGGTGAATTGTGAATAACGTTGAATTGACAATAACGGTCAATAAAATGCATGTGTGACGATTTTGGCATGAGCGGAAATAAAGCAAGCAACCAAGCAACAATAAAATCCTAGTATGGCCACCTAGCTAATCAAAATTAACTAGATAGTTACAAATTCGGAAACCAACTCCTTGGTCCCTTGCCTCTTCACTTGGAACACCTTCCAAAATGGCACCGTCTGGAGGGAGTCACCGGTCTTCATAAAAATAATTACAAATATACAAATATACAAATTCCTATTATACATTTATTCTATGAAATAAAATTATTAAATTATACAAACCGGCGATACGAGATCGCAATAAATTACAACCAAACCGTTATTCCCTTACATTACGGGTAATAACGATTAAAAAATAACTAGGCCATACTAGGTACAAAATTTGCATAAATTATTAAATAAATGACATTCATTCATTCAACCATAAATAAAATAAATTGCTGCAAAATTCATGCCAAAATCGCCCTAAGTTCAATTCATGCTCATTGTAGCTCGATTTTCCGGGATTTATTGATTTTTACCATTAAAAATCACTATCAACATTTAAATCTCATTTAAATTCAAACTAATTAACTAAACTGATTTAGAACTCAAAATTAGTCACTACTAATTTTGTTGGTCATTAATTAGATTGATTTGATTTCATTTGCTAAATATTACGGTTTAATCATAACAATTATGAAATAAAACCAAAATAAAATATAAACATCATAAAATTTGAAAACAAAATTTTTTGTACATTCTGGAAATTTTCCAGGAACTATAAAAATAAAAAACATTTGCTCAAAAAATTAAAATTAATTTTATGAACAAATAGCTTTGTATTTAATGGTTTTATCAAATAAAAACATTAGATATAGTAAAACAGTGAAACAAATTATGAAATTTCACCAAGAGTATCAAAATCATAATTTAAATGTACAAAAAATTTTCAAGACCAGAAATGGACGTTTCAATTTTATGAACATTATAATCTCATATTATCGACTTTTATCGTATAAAAATCAATGAACATGCAATACATAAGTAAAAATCATGAAATTTTACATACAATATGTAAGAAATGCATGTGAGATCATATTAAAATTTCATGGCCAGAATCAACATGCAACTATTTTTAGTTAACTTTTAACTCATAAAATGCATGTTAACTCGGTTTAAACGCCAAAAATCAAAATAAATAGCAAATTAATCCCTAAAATCACGAACTTTAACCACAAACATTTTGAGGTCAGTAGGTATACATGCACCAAAAATTTTTGTCAGAATCGTATTTTAACTCAAAATCTTTGATTTATTAGTTATCTTATAACTTTAATAAAAATGTCCAAAATGAACATGCATGCTACAAGCTAGCTCTGATACCAATTGAAAGTCCATAGACCTTAATTAGACTCCTCTAATTATTTACTAAATTACTTTTAATTTAGTTTATAATGATCTATGTAACATGCATGCAAATATAAAGACATTTATATAAGAGAAGAAATTTCCTCACATTGGTATGGAAAATATAAGGGCACAACAAGAACTCCTTCTTGTTGATCTTGAGCTACAAATATGGTTGAACACAAATAATCTCCAAAGTAGAAGATCTCCTCTTAGTTGCACCAAGATGAACCAAACAATCTACCCTTATTATTAACTAGATAATAAGATAGATAATATACTACTAATATTAGACTATATTACTACACTAGTAATACTTAGGAAATATTAGTATATGAGAGTTGTAGTGAGAAGATGAGTTTTGAGAGATGAATGATAAAATAAGTAAGAATGAAGAAGTGAATAAATTGAACAACAATTGCTCAATTTATAGCCATAAGGGCCGGCTCTTTCATCACCCAAGAGTGACTTTTTTCTTCTTATTTTATTGCCATGTAAGGTGGTAATGTGTTGTAGTGAATAAAATGATATCATGTTTACTATTCATGTCATAAGCATATGTTGCTTGTGAGTATGAATAAGAACAACCATCATCACCATTTGACTTCACCATAACCGGCCATGTGAGCCTCAATTTGATCCATTTTGATTTTTGATATTTGTCCCACAAATACTTATTAATCATATGCTTAATTATCTTGTATAATTAAGTGTTAATTTGATCATATAACAATTATATGACACAAATAAATGAATAATATGTACTTAAACATTTTAAGTAGTATTCTACCATTATATCAATATATAATGGGTCCCACAATGCTTAGTTAATTTATTTTACAACTCTTGTAAATATAATTAACTAATTACCTCTATCTCAAAACCTCAACTAATTTAGTAATTTAACGATTAATTACTAAGTTAAATCTTATTTAATCGTATTAAAATAAGATATAAATTTATTAGTCAATTATCGCATAATTGAAAAATAAAACTTAAATGAATTTGAGTTCTTAACTCAATTTCTAACAATTAACTCTCGTACATATCGAATATATGTAATGTACTAATTAACTGTATCGTATACAAATAATTAGTTACTATTTGGATTTCATCCTTTAGTTGTGCCGAAAGGGATCAGTTGATCACCGCCGTCAAACGACAATAACGTCAAACTCTAGTCAGCCAACCGTTATTGATTTACGTTAATCAACTGACTAATCATATATATAGTCAATAAATATCCCAATTATATTCCATAATAAGATTTATTATGTGGCGCACTATTGTGGAGGACACCTACTCCAACAGACAAGCCATTCATACAGACCATGTTTTGTCTTGAATGCAGTCTTCCATTCATCCCCCTCTCTGAGCCTCACCTGATGGTAACCCTGCCTTAGATCAATCTTGGAAAAGACTTGAGCTCCACTTAGCTCATCAAGCATGTCATCTAGCCTTGGAATGGGGAACCTATACTTGACTGTAATGTTGTTGATTGCTCTGCTGTCAGTGCACATCCTCCAGGTGCCATCCTTCTTAGGCACTCGTAAAGCAGGTACAGCACAAGGGCTTAGGGACTCTCGCACAAACCCTTTGCTCATAAGCTCCTCAATCTGCTTCTGCAACTCCTTGGTGGCAGTTGGGTCACTTCTGTAGGCTGGCCTATTTGGCAGCACAGAACCTGGGACCAAATCAATGTGGTGCTCAATCCCTCTTAGGGGTGGTAGTCCATCTGGTAATTCTCTTGGAATGACCTCCTTGTATCTCAAGATCAAAGGTTCAACCTCTGCTGGTAATGTGGAGCCTTCCCCTTCTGTAACTTCCTTAGATAGCAAGATGATCACAGGTTGTTCTTGCCTCATCTCTTTGATCATAGCTGCCTCTGATAAAAACAACACCCCATTGACCTCCTCTGGCACATTGGGACTCCCATAATTCCTCTGGTTGGGTGGTAGAGGTGTCAGGGTTACCTTCTTTCCCCCATGCCTGAAGCTATAGGTGTTATCCCTCCCCTGATGAGTGGTGTTCCTATCAAACTCCCAAGGCCTCCCTAGTAGTAGGTGACAGGCATCCATTGGTACTACATCACACAACACTTCATCTTGGTATACCTTCCCAATAGAGAATGGGACCAGGCATTGCCTATCAACCCTCACCTCAGCCCCCTTGTTAAGCCATCTCAGTTTGTAGGGGTGTGGATGCTCTTGAGTAATCAGACTTAGCTTGTTCACTAGGGTGATGGAAGCCACATTGGTACAACTCCCCCCATCAATGATCAAGTTGCATACCCTCTCTTGAATGGTGCATCTGCTTCTGAATATCAAGGACCTCTGGTCATCCTCCAATGGAGTATGTTGAGAGTGCATGACCCTCCATAGGACCAAGTTATGGCCTGTGTCAGGATGAGCCATGACCAAGTCCTGCATTGGTTCCTCCTCAGCTGTCACTACCTCTAACACCATGTTGTCATCAACCTCATACTCAACTAATCCCTCCTTCTCCCACTCTTCTACCTCCATAAGTGGCATGGTTCTCTTAGAAGGACAATCCTTCCTAAAGTGACCATAACCTTGGCATTGGAAACATCTGATTTTGTTCTCAGTTGGGGTGGGGTTGGGTTTAGAGTTCACAACTCCCTTTCCTTTGTCTGTGGTTGATTGGCTGGTTGTCTTAGGGGTCTCTCCCATCCTAATACCACTGTAAGGTTTGTATGCAGGTCTAGTAACAGGCTTAGGTAGAGCTGGTTTGGTTTTCCCCATTTTTTCAACCCTCAAGCCAGGTTGACAACATCATCATAAGACCACAAAGGTTGCATCCTTACTCTAGCAGCAATGCTCCTATCTAGACCCTCTAAGAATCTGGCAATCCTTTGCTCAGGTTTCTCATTGACCTCACACTGGAGAGTCAATTGCTCAAAGTCCCTTAGGTATGCTTCTACAGACCTCTCTTCTTGTTTCAGTTTGGATAGTTTAATGAACAGATCTTGGGTGTAGTCCTTAGTGACAAATTTGTTTAGCATCTTCTTTTTCAGTTTTGACCAAGACCTAAGAGGTTCCTTACCCTCCTTAATCCTTTGGTGCTTTAAGTTATCAAACTATAGGGATGCATATCCTTTTAATCTTAGCACAGCAACTTTAAAAGACTTAATATCAGAGTAACTCTTGTATTCAAATACCTTCTCAACATCCCTAATCCATTCTAATAGATCATCAGGGTTTAAACTACCAGAGAATTCAGGAATTTCTACCTTGAGATGCTTGTCAGTGTGCTCTGGAATCTCCTCATAGGTTCTGTTGCTTTCACCTGAGTCTGACCCTTCTTCCTCCTGCAGGGGCTGTCCTCTTCCCATGCCCATGTGGCCACGACCTCTGCCTCTGCCTCTAGGGGGTGGTCTTCCCCTCAGTGGAGGAGCAATGTTCTCCATGACAGTGTTCAAGGCAGCCAGCACTACATTGACAGTGCCTGCTAGCTGATCCACCTTGCCTTCAATACCTGCAAGCCTCTCTTCACTCATTGGGTTATTTTTTTGTGTTTTTGTTGTAGTTAGGATAACAATGGCCTCACAACCAAAGCTCTGATGCCAGAATTGCAGTGATATTATAGGGGTGTGTTAGGAATTGGACCCTAGACTCCTATCTAGCACTGGATATGGATGTTACTCAACTCCCACAGCTCAACACAGGGAATCAAACAACAAACTAGACTAGCTAAGACTCCTTACCACAGCCAAGCACAGGTAAGCAGACTTGAACTAAACAACAAGCAAACACCCCACAGTCTATGCACAGGGATATCTAACTTGCCACAGACTTAGATCAACAACCACAGCCTAGCACAGGATGTTATCAGGCCTGACTTTCAACTAAGACAAAGCACAAGTTGGAAAGATTTTGGAAATGAGAACAATGCTCAAGTTTTTTCATTCAATAATCAACTGCCTTGTACAAAAGAGCATGGGTCCTTATATAGGCCTCAATGCTTGATCTAATACAACCCTAGAGGATCATCTAAGGGCCACGATTAGTTGCTGAAAGATAACAAAATACTGGCTACAAATACAGACTGACAATACAAAAGAAAACAGACAAAATGCAGACATTTGATAGTGACATGCTCCAGGTTGTGTTTGTTGCTTGGTGTTGGCTTGAAGCTTGTGGACGAGGCTCATCAATGCTCCTTGACCTTCTTCTGCAGTAGTTCTAATAGTAGGGAAGACAAGGAAAGACTTTTGGAGATAGTCTTTCAGTTTTTAGCTAGAAATGGAAAGACTGCTTTATGCTTTATGCTTTAGGTAGGCTGTTTTGATTTGGATTTTTAGGGTAGTTGTGTTGTGTTTTGGAACTGGTTCCCTAGGACTTTTTTGGACCTAGGTGGGTAAGGTTTTAGCTGGGCTTGGTGGTAGCTGGTGGTTCAGAGTGTGGTGGTAGTTATGCCTTCCCCAAGTGACTGGTGTAGGCTGTTTTTGTGATTTTGTGGTGGGGTGTTGGTGGCCTTGTCTTTGGCTTGCTTGGCTCGTGTCTTGGCTCGTGTCCTGGCTATCATGGACCCTCCTTGTGACATGATCTTGGCTAGCATTCATCAGTTTGAAACTTTCCCTTTTGTTACCCATCCCTTGCCCCCAGATTGACCCCTGGATACCCATGTAGACCTCCCCTTGGTTACCAATGCTTACCCCTTGATCCCCTTTGTTGAATTCTTCCCTGCCCTGTGCCCCAGCTCCTGCTGCATTCCTTGCTTCATTACTCATTGTTTGCATTGTAACTCCTTGTGTGAACAATGAGTCTTCCTTGCTTCATTACCCATTGTTTGCATTGTAACTTCTTGTGTGAACAATGAGCTTTCCTTCCTTCATTACCCATTGTTTGCATTGTAACTCCTTGTGTGAACAATGAGTCTTCCTTCCTTCATTACCCATTGTTTGCATTGTAACTCCTTGTGTGAACAATGTGTCTTCCTTCATTACCCATTGTTTGCATTGTAACTCCTTGTGTGAATAATAAGTCTTCCATGCTTCATTACCTATTGTTTGCGTTGTAACTCCTTGTTTGAACAATGAGACTTCCTTGCTTCATTACCCATTATTTGCATTGTAACTCCTTGTGTGAACAATGAGTCTTCCTTCCTTCATTACCCATTGTTTGCATTGTAACTCCTTGTGTGAACAATGAGTCTTCCTTCCTTCATTACCCATTGCTTGCATTGTAACTCCTTGTGTGAACAATGAGTGTTCCTTCCTTCATTACCCATTATTTGCATTGTAACTCCTTGTGTGAACAATGATTCTTCCTTGCTTCATTACCCATTGTTGGCATTGTATCTCGTTGTATGAACAATGAGTCTTCCTTGCTTCATTACCTAATGTTTGCATTGTAACTCCTTGTGTGAACAATGAGTCTTCCTTCCTTCATTACCCATTGTTTGCATTGTTACACCTTGTATGAACTATGAGTCTTCCTTGCTTCAATTCCCTTTTTTTTTTTGCAATGTAACTCCTTGTGTAAGTCTTCCTTCATTACACATTGTTTGCATTGTTACTCCTTCTGTAACTAATGAGTCTTCCATGCTTCATTACCCATTGTTTGCATTGTAACTCGTTGTGTAAACAAAGAGTCTTCCTTGCTTCATTACTCATTGTTTGCATTGTAACTCCTTGTGTAAACAATGAGTCTTCCTGCTTCATTACCCATTGTTTTGCATTGTAACTCCTTGTGTGAACAATGATTCTTCCTTGCTTCATTACCCATTGTTTGCATTGTAACTCCTTGTGTGAACAATGGTTCTTCCTTTCTTCGTTACCCATTGTTTGCATTGCAACTCGTTGTATGAACAATGAGTCTTCCATGCTTCATGACCCGTTGTTTGCATTGTAACTCCTTGTGTGAACAAAGAGTCTTGCTTCCTTCAGTACCTATTGTTTGCCTTGTAACTCTTTGTATGAACAATGAGTCTTCCTTGCTTGATTACCCATTGTTTGCATTGTTACACCATGTGTGAACAATGAGTCTTCCTTCCTTCATTACCCATTGTTTGCATTGTAACTCCTTATGTGAACAATGAGTCTTCCTTCCTTCATTACCCATTGTTTGCATTTTAACTCATTGTGTGAACAATGAGTCTTCCTTCCTTCATTACCCATTGTTTGCATTGTAACTCCTTGTGTAAACAATGTGTCTTCCTTGCTTCATTACCCATTATTTGAATTGTAACTCCTTGTGTGAACAATGAGTCTTCCTTCCTTCATTACCCATTGTTTGCATTGTTACTCCTTGTGTGAACAATGAGTCTTCCTTCCTTCATTACCCATTGCTGGCATTGTAACTCCTTGTGTTAACAATGAGTCTTCCTTGCTTCATTACCCATTGTTTGCATTGTAACTCCTTGTGAGAATTATGATCTTCCTTTCTTCATTACCAATTGTTTGCATTGTAACTCCTTTTGTGAACAATGAGGTTTCCTTCCTTCATTACCCATTGCATTGTAACTCCTTGTGTGAACAATGAGCTTTCCTTCCTTCATTACCCATTGTTTGCATTGTAACTCCTTTTGTGAACAATGAGTCTTCCTTGCTTCATTACCCATTGTTTGCATTGTAACTCGTTGTGTAAACAATGAGTCTTCCTTGCTTCATTACTCATTGTTTGCATTGTAACTCCTAGTGTGAACAATGTGTCTTCCTTCATTACCCATTGTTTGCATTGTAACTCCTTGTGTGAACAATAAGTTTTATTTGCTTCATTACCCAATGTTTGCATTGTAACTCCTTGTGAGAACTATGAGTCTTCCTTTCTTCATTACCCATTGTTTGCATTGTAACTCCTTGTGTGAACAATGAGGTTTCCTTCCTTCAATACCCATTGTTTGCATTGTAACTCCTTGTGTGAACAATGAGTGTTCCTTCCTTCATTACCCATTGTTTGCATTGTTACACCTTGTATGAACTATGAGTCTTCCTTGCTTCAATTCCCATTTTTTTTTGCAATGTAACTCCTTGTGTAAGTCTTCCTTCATTACACATTGTTTGCATTGTAACTCCTTGTGTAAATAATGAGTCTTCCTTGCTTCATTACCCATTGTTTGCATTGTAACTCGTTGTGTAAGCAATGAGTCTTCCTTGCTGCATTACTCATTGTTTGCTTTGTAACTCCTTATGTGAACAATGAGTCTTCCTTGCTTCATTACCCATTGTTTGCATTGTAACTCCTTGTGTGAACAATGATTCTTCCTTGCTTCATTACCCATTGTTTGCATTGTATCTCGTTGTATGAACAATGAGTGTTCCTTGCTTCATTACCTATTGTTTGCATTGTAAATCCTTGTGTGAACAATGAGTCTTCCTTCCTTCATTACCCATTGTTTGCATTGTAACTCCTTGTGTGAACAATGAGTCTTCCTTGCTTCATTACCCATAGTTTGCATTGTTACACCTTGTGTGAACAATGAGTCTTGCTTGCTTCATTACCCATTGTTTGCATTGTAACTCCTTGTGAGAACTATGAGTCTTCCATGCTTCATGACCCGTTGTTTGCATTGTAACTCCTTGTGTGAACAAAGAGTCTTCCTTCCTTCAATACCTATTGTTTGCCTTGAAACTGTTTGTATGAACAATGAGTCTTCCTTGCTTGATTACCCATTGTTTGCATTGTTACACCATTTGTGAACAATGAGTCTTCGTTCCATCATTACCCATTGTTTTCATTGTAACTCCTTATGTGAATAATGAGTCTTCCTTCCTTCATTACCCATTGTTTGCATTTTAACTCATTGTGTGAACAATGAGTCTTCCTTTCTTCATTACCCATTGTTTGCATTGTAACTCCTTATGTGAACAATGTGTCTTCCTTCATTACCCATTGTTTGCATTGTAACTCCTTGTGTGAACAATAAGTCTTCCATGCTTCATTACCCATTGTTTGCATTGTAACTCCTTGTTTGAACAATGAGTCTTCCTTGCTTCATTACCCATTGTTTGCATTTTAACTCCTTGTGTGAACAATGAGTCTTCCTTCCTTCATTCCCATTGCTTGCATTTTAACTCCTTGTGTGAAACAATGAGTCTTCCTTGCTTCATTACCCATTGTTTGCATTGTAACTCCTTGTGAGAACTATGAGTCTTCCATGCTTCATGACCCGTTGTTTGCATTGTAACTCCTTGTGTGAACAATGAGTCTTCCTTGCTTGATTACCCATTGTTTGCATTGTTACACCATGTGTGAACAATGAGTCGTCCTTCCTTCATTACCCATTGTTTGCATTGTAACTCCTTATGTGAACAATGAGTCTTCCTTGCTTCATTACCCATTGTTTGCATTGTATCTCGTTGTATGAACAATGAGTCTTCCTTGCTTCATTACCTATTGTTTACATTGTAACTCCTTGTGTGAACAATAAGTCTTGCATGCTTCATTACTCATTGTTTGCATTGTAACTCCTTGTTTGAAAAATGAGTCTTCCTTGCTTCATTACCCATTGTTTGCATTGTAACTCCTTGTGTGAACAATGACTCTTCCTTCCTTCATTACCCATTGTTTTCATTGTAACTCCTTGTGTGAACAATGAGTAATCCTTCCTTCATTACCCATTGCTTGCATTGTAACTCCTTGTGTGAACAATGAGTCTTCCTTGCTTCATTACCCATTGTTTGCATTGTAACTCCTTGTGAGAAACTAGAGTCTTCCTGCTTCATGACCCGTTTGTTTGCATTGTAACTCCTTGTGTCAACAATGATTCTTCCTTCATTCAGTACCTATTGTTTGCCTTGTAACTCTTTGTGTGAACAATGAGTTTTCCTTGCTTGATTACCCATTG
>JAIUZE010045544.1:0-28670 GCA_022085475.1 Heliosperma pusillum | reverse complement strand
CTCTGACCCAAACGAACAACTTTCAAACGCCACCATCCAACGCGTCCCACCCTCACCATGTCGCCTATCACCACCACTGAAACCGTGGTTTCCAACCCACACGAAACAACCAAACCTTTGATATCGTTAAACCTCACTCAATGTGTCAAACTAAACTCGCTTAATTACACCGCTTGGCGATTCCAATTGACAAACATTCTTTTTGGCTTTAGTCTTCTTGGTTTCATTGATGGAACCGAAACACCACCATCTCAAACCATAACCGATAGCGCAAACAATGAAACACCAAACCCGGCTTATTTGAGTTGGCTCAAACAAGAGGAGTTAATTCTTGGTGCCCTTATGGGTACCCTCACCACTGCCCTACAACCGCTAATAGTAAGGGCACACACGGCTAAGGAGGCATGGGACATCCTTGCCAATACTTACGCCAACCCATCCCGAGTACACATAATGCAATTAAAAGAAAAATTCGACTCAATTGCAAAAACCACGGATCAAACCGTCTCCAATTACATGAACTCCATAAAGGTTTGTGTTGATCAACTTGCTCTTATGGGCAAGATACTCGATCCCGAAGACATCATAGCCAAGGTATTAAAAGGTCTTGACTATGCCTCTTACTAACCCGTCATCGCCACCGTTCGGGCTCGAGATACACCAATTTCATTCGAGGCCCTTCATGAAAAATTATTACAGCATGAATTGTTTATCAAACATGACCCCACCTAATACTACTATCTCCCGTCCAAAACGCACAAACCCGTCAAGGCAACCTACCACAAAAACAATAACGACTCGACCGGATAATAACATTCGTGTCCCAAACTCTCGCTATGCCAATCTCGCTCATACAACAACGTATTCACAAGATCTACCCAACACCGTCAAACAAGCTCTCATTCTTCCTTACTGGCGTACTGCTATGCAAGAAGAATTTGATGCCATTACCAGAAACAATACCTGGTCTCTTGTTCCCCACACTTCAACACAAAATGTTATAGGTTGCAAGTGGGTCTTTCGGAACAAATACAACCCCGATGGTACCCTAAAACAACACAAGGCACGACTAGTTGCCAAAGGGTTTCATCAAAGACCAGGCATTGATTATAACGAGACCTTCAGTCCAGTCATAAAACCAACAACTGTACATCTAATTCTTTCTCTAGCAGTCATACAATCTTGGTCCTTGAGACAATTAGATGTCAACAATGCATTTTTACAAGGAACCGTACCAGACGATGTATTTATGATTCAACCACCTGGCTTTGTTGATCAAACGACATCCAACTACGTCTGTAAATTAAACAAAGCATTATACGGCTTAAAACAAGCTCCTCGAGCCTGGTACACCGAATTAAAAACCTATCTTTTAGGCTACGGTTTCAAACAATCCATCTCTGATTCATCATTATTTATGCTACAAACCAAAAAAACTCATATCTATATGCTTATTTACGTTGATGATATTATCATCACAGGACCCCATCCCATACAACTACAACACTTCATTGACAAATTATCTCAACGATTTTCATTGAAAGACCTCGGACACTTATCCTATTTCCTAGGAATATAAGTTACACCAAATATACACGGCCTTCACCTAAACTAATCTAAATATGTTTACGACCTCCTTACTAAATACAAAATGATAGATGCTAAACCAAACAACACTCCTATGGCTACAACCCCACTACTCACCCGTGAAGATCACCATCCCATTCACGAACAATCCACATACTAGGCCATTGTTGGGAGCTTACAATACCTCTCTCTAACCAGGCCCGATGTTGCATTTGCTATCAACCGCCTCGCTCAATTTCTTCACCATCCCACGACAACTCACTGGACTGCCCTCAAACGTCTTCTGCGCTACCTGCAAGGAACACAAACCTTCGGCCTCCAACTATATAAAAATTCACCATCTTGCCTTCACGCCTTCTGTGATGCAGATCATGCCGGAGACAAAGATAACTATGTGTCCACAACTGGATTCATCATCTACCTCGGTCGTAATCCTATCTCCTGGTCCTCAAAGAAACAACGTGCTCTTGCCCTCTCCACCACAGAAGCAAAATTCCGTGCAACCGCATCCGTCACAACGGAAACTCTCTGGCTTCGCAATCTTCTAACTGAACTTCACATTGTAGTCACAAAAACTCCGGCTATCTTCTGTGACAACCTATCCGCCACCATGTACGCCAAAAACCCAGTCTTCCATTCCCGAATGAAACACATGGCCTTGTCCTTCCACTTCGTCAAAGAACAACTGCAACATGGTCAAATCCTCATACAACATGTCAACAGCAAAGATCAACTAGCAGATATCCTCACAAAGCCACTACATAAACAACAGCACAATGAACTACGGAACAAGATTGGACTCAATTCTCGGTCGTCAATCTTGCGGGGGCGTATTAACAGTACATCATCATATATGGCAACAAACAATAACAAAGTTACAGAAATCAATTACTCCCCCAATCAAGGATAATTGATTGTATTCACATTGTAAAAATAGAAAAAAATCCTTTGTAATTATAGTATATATGCTCTAGGTCATTATACAATAATTATATAAATACCCATGTAAACTTTTAGAATAAACAACAATTAACAAAAACCTGTAATACAAAGTCTTATAGTTTCCACTATCATTAAGAATTTCTTGGAACAGATATATACTCAGTTTGGTAAATTGATTAAAACCATTAGAAGTGATAATGGTTCTGGAATGTTTCAAGAATCTTATTCCCAATTGTTCTTGTCCAAAGGTATTTGTCATCAAAGGAGTGCAGCCTATACACCTCAACAGAATGAGAGGGTGGAGAGGAAGCATATACATTTAATTGAGACCTCTCGTGCTTTAATGCTATATGCCGGCCTGCCAAAGACGTTTTGGGGAGAATGTCAATTAAGTGCTACATACATCATTAATAAGCTTCCTTCAGTTGTTTTAAGTTGGAAGATTCCTTCTGAAGTTCTTTGTAACGCCCCGATTTTTTTTTTAAACGGTATAAATATAAAGGGATGTACATATAGTACCATATTATTATTGTACGGCGGAAAATTTTCAAAGTGATAGGAAAATAACACATGCTTACAGAGGCGTTACTGCCGTATTTTTCCCAGGTGGAAAAATACAAGGCTAATTTACATAATAAACAAATTTTCTTACTTAATACTACAACCATTTTATTTCATTACAATATTAAACAACTTTTCCTCCCCGTCAATCTCACTCCTTGTTATTCCCAGCACATGAACCTGAAAAAAATATAAATATAACGGGATCAGCCAACCACATGCTGAGTATGACTCCGATAGCCTTCACCGGCCTTATGTTATTTTCTTTATTCACGAAGATAAGAATTTTCCCCACATATCTCACAATATCATACTTACCAGAGACCAGTATGTCATCCAATATTTTAACGTTTATCACATCATGTCACAACATATATATATATATATATAAACCTATATTCATATCATAGTAATAAATACCGGTATACCATTACTGAAGGGAGAGACATTACTTTTCACATGGAGCCAACGCTCCTTTAATTCACATGGAGCCAACGCCCCTTTAATTTCATATGGAGCCAACGCTCCTTTACTTTATATGGAGCCAACGCCCCTACTGTGTACACATTTTTGTTTTTCATAATAATATCATCTCAAACCAATAACCGTATCCGGAATGCTACAATTGACCAATTGTACATTATATAAAACTCACTATAACAAAGCACTGATCGTCATCAACAACAAGCCCGGTGCATATAACACTATACTATACAAAAATTACCAACTATCCATCTTATTTCATCCACCAATTGTACCTTATTTCTCATATAAGACTGTTGAGACTTATGTTCCTATTTTTCCTCGACACAAACCTGAAACGATATTAACGGGTTAGGGTTGAGGCTTGACGACCCATTTATGTCAGTGGGTCGACAAGAACACGACACGAAACTTAATTGGGTCGGGTTTGGGTTGAGGGTTCATGATCCGTTTAACATATGACACGAATACGAACCCAATACGACCCGATATGTTTGTCAGGTCTATCTTCAAGCTGCTCCATGTAGCACGTTACTTAAAAGGCACCTTGGATGCAGCTCTCTTTTACCCTTATAATAATGATCTCACTCTTTGAGCCTATTATGATGTTGTGTGGGGTTCTTGTCAGTACAGCTGCAAGTCTCTTACTGAACATTGCTTTTTCTTAGGTCAGTCTCTCGTTTCTTGGAAGACCAAGAAACAGAGAACTATTTCCAAATCTTCTGCAGAATCAGAATATAGGGCCATGTCTTATATTGCAGGAGAGCTCGTGTGGTTACATTCTGTTGGAGTAAGTGTCCTCAACAATAGTGTGATCACTAAATTAAACCTCAGTAATAAGACAGGAATTAAAAAGTAACACCTTATCACCGATTTGAAACACCTTCTTAAAAATCCTCTTATCATGCCATCTCTTTGTTTTCTCCTTGTAAAAACGGGAGCTCTCATAAGCTTGTAAACGGAACTCATCAAGTGCATTCAATTGTAACATCCGTTGTTTTCCACTCAACTTGGCATCCATGTTGAGCTCCTTGATTGCCCAATAAGCTTTATGTTCCATCTCAACGGGGAGATGGCACGCCTTTCCATAGAGCAACCTATATGGTAAAGTACCAATAGGTATCTTATATGCGGTACGGTAGGCCCAGAAGGTATCATCAAGCTTCATGCTCCAATCCTTTCGTGACTTGGCAACAACTTTCTCGAGTATGGACTTGAGCTCACGGTTAGAAACCTCCACTTGGCCACTAGTTTGAGGATGGTAAGCCAAGCCTCTTCTATGATAGACCCCATATTTCTCCAATAAGGTATCAAGTTTTTTCTCACCAAAGTGAGTACCACGATCACTAATGACCACTCTTGGGACCCCAAACTGCGGAAATATGATCTTCTTCAATAAGTTAACCACGGCACATGCATCATTTGTTGGAGTAGCTATTGCCTCTACCCATTTAGAGCCATAATCAACGGTAACCAAAATGTACCGATGCCCTTTTAAGGAAGGAAACGGTCCTTGATAGTCAATCCCCCAAACATCGAATACCTCCACTTTCAAGATACCATTTAAATACATCTCATGCCTCCTTGATATAGAACTCGTTCTTTGGCAAGGCTCGTAAGCCGTAACGAAAGCTTTGGCATCTTGGAACATAGTTGGCCAATAGAAACCGGATTGCAACAATTTTGAAACGGTCTTGGATGGTCCATGCTGACCACCATAAGGAGAAGAATGATATCCTTTTAGCACCCCTTTCACATCTCAATGTGGGATTCATCTCCGAAAAACCCATCGAAGCAATGTTTGAATAGATATGGATCATCCCATATGAAGAACTTTGCATCATGTAAGAACTTCTTCCTTTGTTGATATGAAAGGCTAGGTGGCAATTCTTTTCCAACTAGAAAAATGGCTATGTCGGAATACCAAGGATTATTGGCTTCCAATATCATTAGAGCATCATCGGCGAAGGAATCATCAATAGGTATATCAATACCTCCATCATCAAACCTCAAGCAGGATAAGTGATCGACAACAACATTTTCGACCCTCTTCTTGTCTTTAATCTCAAGATCAAATTCTTGAAAGAGCAAGATCCATCGTATCAATATCGTCTTAGCTTCTTGTTTGGCTAGAAGATGCTTTATAGCGGCATGATCGGTATGAACAATGACTTTAGAACCAATCAAGTAAGAGCGAAATTTGCCTTAGACAATGGCAAGTAGCTCTTTCTCCGTGGTGGCATAGTATTTTAGCCGCATCCAGGGTTTTGCTAGCATAGTAGATGGCATGGAGAACCTTGTCCTTCCTATGTCCTAGCACGACACCTACCGCATAGTCACTAGCATCACTCATGAGCTCAAATGGGAAGTTCCCATCCGGTGACTGGAAGATAGATACGGAAATCAAAGCCTTCTTGATCCTAGTAAAAGACTCAAGACAATCATTAGTAAACACAAAGGGAGCATCTTTTAAAAGAAGCTCTGTAAGGGGTTTGGCAATCTTAGAAATTAATTAAACAGCGGTAGAAACCCGCATGGCCTAAGAAACTCCTTACTCCCTTGACATTTACCGGTGGGGGTAGTTGTTCAACAACTTTGACCTTAGCACGATCTACTTCAATTCCTCTTTCCGAGACAATATGACCAAGTACCATCCTTTCATTGACCATGAAGTGACACTTTTCCCAATTCAATACCAAGTCAACCTCTTCACAACGCTTCAACACTTTAGACAAGTTAGCCAAACAAGCATCAAATGAAGAACCAAAAACACCAAAATCATCCATAAACACTTCCATGATAGACTCGATAAAGTCGGAGAAAATGCTTATCATGCAACGTTGGAAAGTGGCGGAGGCATTACAAAGACCAAAAGGCATTCTACGGTAAGCAAAGGTACCTAGGGACATGCATGTAAACGTGGTCTTCTCTTGGTCATCCGGGTGAATGGGTATTTGAAAGAACCCGGAATATCCATCGAGATAGCAAAAATACTTGTGACATGCCAACCGCTCCAACATTGGTCAATAAAAGGCAAAGGGTAGTGATCTTTTTTGGTGGCCAAATTTAGTCTCCTATAGTCAATACACATTCTCCAACCCGTTACAATTCCAGTTGGAATAAGTTCATTTTTATCATTTTTGACTACGGTGGTTCCTCCTTTCTTAGGAACCACACTACAAGAATTCTTGTTTCAGGCGACTGTAATAAGGCGACTGATCATAGTAGTCGCCAATTTGGCGACTGAAAATAGACTCGGGCGACCGAAAGTAGTCGCCAAATTGGCGACTGAATTTTATTTGGCGACCGAAATCAGTCGCCCGAATTTTATTTGGCGACTAAGGCCTTGGCGACTGGGCCTTGGCGACTAATTTCAGTCGCCAACATCTGTCGCCTGAACGTTGTTTTCTTGTAGTGCCACTTGGACCGGACTCACCCATTTGAAATCGGAAATTGCATAAATAATTCCCGCATCTAACAGTTTAATCACTTCCTTTTTAACCACTTCTTGCATGTTAGGATTTAGTCGTCTTTGACCTTGGACACATGGTTTATGATCTTCCTCTAGATGGATTCTATGCATGCAAAACTCGGAGCTTATGCCCTTCAAATCATCTAGTTTATACCCAATAGCTTTCTTGTGAGATTTTAAAACATGAAGCAACGAAGACAATTGACTCTCGCTCAAATTAGCACCAACGATTAACGGACACATTTCCTCATCATCTAAAAAAGCATACTTCAATTTAGAAGGGAGGGGTTTAAGTTCGGGTTTTTGTACCTCAAGGTTCTTGAGGTGTTGAAACCAAACCTACAAAGTGTGAGCTTTCCTCAAATGATAACTCTTCTCCATCCAATTCATTCTCCAAAGCATTCATCTCCTCATTCCCAATCTCATTATCACCTGCAAATGATTCTAATAGCAAGAGTGCCTCCAAAGGGTCTTTAGCCAAAGACCGAGACATAGAGTCATCTATAACAATGTCAACAACATCCAAAACATCAATATAAAAGCAAGACTCTTCTAACATTGGACTCTTTATGGCACTATTCAAATTGTATGTGACCTTATCGTCACCCACTTCCAATGTAATCTTACCATTCTTGACATCAATTACCGCACCCGCGGTATGTAAAAAGGGTCTTCCCAAAATGATTGGGATTTGGGCATCTTCGGCCATGTCAAGAACAATAAAATCAACCCGAATAAAAAATTTACCAACTTTGACAGGAACATCCTCCAAAACTCCCAAAGGGGGTTTTATAGAACGATCCGCCATTTGCAATGTGACACTAGTACATTTCAAGCCTCCAATATTAAGCTTAGCACAAATAGAGTAAGTAATGACACTTACACTAGCACCTAAATCGCATAAAGCTTTATCAATTTGATAGGTACCAATTGTGCAAGGAATTGAAAAACTGTCGGGATCTTTTAACTTAGGAGGGGACTTGTTTTGCAAAAGAGCACTACACTCCGCGGTGAAGGCTATAGTTTCTACTTTGTCAAAAGTCCTCTTCTTAGTTAAAATGTCTTTCATGAACTTAGTGTAAGAATGAATTTGAGTGATTAATTTGGTAAAAGGAACGGTTACCTGGAGGTTCTTCACAACTTCCATGAATTTACCGAGTTGAGTATTCTTTTGATACTTTTCCAATCTATTAGGGAAAGGCACTTTGACTTTTTTCGGCTCCTTTGTCTCAACATCCTTCTTTGTAGGAGCATCCTCCACATCTTTGACTTGCTCAACCACAATGGGATCATTCACCTTCTTTGATATAACCTCATCTTTCTTACCACTGGGGGAAACCTCCAACTCAACAAGCACCTCCTCATTGTCCTTGGGCATGGGTGGCTCATCATATTTCGTACTACTTCTCAAGGTGATTGATTTGAGAGTATCATGTGGTTGCTCACCTTGAGGTGGTAATTGGTCCATTCTTCTTTGAAAGCTAGAAGCGGCTAGTTGAGCCATTTGTTGTTCTAGCATTTTGATTGCGGCACCATGACTTTGATCATTATTTTGAAGTTGAGCCAACATTTCTCATTGGGTCTTAGCCAATTTCATTACCAAGGCCTCAAGTTTGCCTCCTCCTTGGTTGTTTTGTTGGACATTTTGGGGTGGTGGAACTTGGTTTGGTTGAGAATTTTGTATTGGTGGTTTTGATTTTGATAGCCCGGTGGAAAATTGAACCTTTGTTGTGGGACATAGGCATTTTTTTGAGGTTGAAGCACATAATTTTTTTGGGGTTGAGGATTGAGCACATTGTTGCTTTTGTAAGACAAGTTGTAAGGATTGAGCACATAATTTTGTGTTTGGGTTGTAAGTATTGGAAAAGGTACCCGGTGGATAAGAACTTTGCTTAAAATTTTGAAAAGCACATACCTCCTCCATAGTTGCTTGTCATAGATTGGAGAAATGACCCGCACCTCCGCAACTTTCGCAAACAACAACTTCGCTAGTAGAAGACACGACATTGAGTTGATGAACCGCATTTTAAGCCTCCAACTTTTCTTGGAGCAAAAGGATTTGGTTCTTCAAAATGTTAGTGTCGGAAACTTCCTCTCTTCCTTTGATGGGTGTAGTCCGTGAATTGACATATTGAGCATCATGGATCGCCATGGATTCAATTGTGGCATGAGCAATATCCGTGTCAATCTGATCAAACCGCCCATTGTTGGCGGAATCAAGAATTCTTCGGGATTCGGCACAACACCCATTGTAGAATGTTATGGCAAGGAACCAAGTATCCAAACCATGATGTGGGCATTGCCTTTGGAGCTCCTTGTACCTCTCCCAAGCTTCATATAAGCTCTCAAGAGCTTGTTGATGGAATCTCATGATTTGGCTCCTCAAATTTTGAGTTTTTTCGGGTGGAAAAAACTTTTGATAGAAAGCAAGAGCCGATGTCTCCCAATTGGTGACTCCCATGGTGGTACGATCAAGGCTATTGATCCATAGTTTTTCCTTGTCCTTCAAAGAAAAATGGAAAAGTATTTCCCTAATATGAGCTTGAGTGACACCCATTTGTTAAATCAAGGAGAAATAGTCACAAAAGTTTTGTACATGCAAATTGGGATCCTCCTAAGAACTTCCCCCAAATTTTTTCCTCTCCACAAGGCTAATGAAAGCCGGTTTGATCTCGAATTCTGGGGCGGTAATGTGAGTGGTGGTGATACCGGCTGAAAGCATAGCCGCGGTGGGCTTGGAATGATAAAAAAGTTTCACCATCTTCTTAGTTGGTGAGAGTGATGGTGGTGATGATGATGAACTAGAAACCTCCTCCTTTTCAAGATGTTCTAGATCGTCTAAGTAAGACTTTCTGGCACTTTCAACTAGAACGGGAGAAGCGGCTTCTTTTACTTCTTTCCAAAAGTGTCGTCTTCTACGAAAGGTTTTCTCGGGCTCGGAATCCGGTGAAAGTAATTCTTCCTCACGAGAAGGCCTGGGCATAAGGAAACAATATTCAAGGAAATTGTAAGTACAGTCTCAAGGAACAAGTGTTCCTAAACACAAGAGAAAAAAAATGATGGAAGTTTACAAATCAAAAACGAAATAAAACCGTACTCCTTGGCAACGGCGCCAAAATTTGATAGGCTATGTCGCACACCTAATCAAAGATAAATTTCCCCTAGACACGAATTAATGTAGTACGAGGGGTCGAACACAAGGAGACGGGAATTGAGCTATGAAATGCTATGAAAAGACTACTATCAAGGTCGGTTTAATGGTTGGTTTGGTTTTGATGTTTAGCTAAAAATGATGTAAATTAAATAATATGATTAAAAGAGTCTAGGGAAGTTGGGTCAACATGCAGTTACTTTATACTCATGTTAAATTAGAAATAAATAATAATGTTAATTGTTTAGGCTAAAGACACCCATCTCTCGATATTAGTGTCAATCTTAGGCCGGGTCCTAGAGAACTTTCGTTATGACTAGGTCGTCCTACTACACATGCTTAGTCAATTATGATTAATCATATCGAGAGATTAGAATGAATTAACAAACTTAATCAATGAATATGGCCACCAAACAAAGATTAATCATGATGATACAAACATGTGAAAGAAACAATTTAGATAATTATATCAACCTATTTTAACATTTTACATATTAGTCATGCATGGCTCCCCTAATCCCTAGACAAAGGGAACTACTCACTCATATTTAAAATAAAACTAATATTCGTGTATAAAACGGTAAATGTGGTAAACATGATTAAAGGAAATAACAAAAGTTATAAAAGTGCTAAATGATAACTAACACTAGTGAAATGCAAATGCTAAACTAATAAAACAATGTTAATGATAATAAAGTGATAATGAAAATACAATAATGAAACGAACAAGGATCGAAATTACCGCAACAAGAAGGACTTGGAACTTTGAACAAGAATAATAGAACCAATAGA
The DNA here is from genome assembly GCA_022085475.1 of Heliosperma pusillum. Classification (NCBI taxonomy): domain Eukaryota; kingdom Viridiplantae; phylum Streptophyta; class Magnoliopsida; order Caryophyllales; family Caryophyllaceae; genus Heliosperma; species Heliosperma pusillum. Next base: position 17,682 of record JAIUZE010045544.1, on the reverse strand, counting down.
TTAAAGAAAGATTGTATTGAATTGTAACCAAATGCTTGAACAAAGTAATAACCAAATGTTTAACAATATTAAACTAAATATGAAACTAAGAGAAATTTGTGTGCTTAAGCTAAGAAAAATGTATGGGAGAAAGATGTGTAAAGATAGTGTACAAGATGGTGAGAAAGATGCCCCTAAGTGTCGAAGTCTCTCTCCTTTATATAGGGAGAGGGACTTGAAACGTATGCAACTCACAGCACCCCAACCCCGATCAGAGAATAGGAACCCCGATCGGGGTTTCACTAATCTGGGAACATTTGCTTAATTACTCAATTAAATGCTTGAGGAATCCTATGATATGCCTTTAAGCTCCTTAATTCTCTGGTTAATTGCATAGTTTGACATCCCATGAGCATCCAAAGAGCATCCCTATGTTGAGTTTTGTGGACTCCTTAAGTTGGGCTTCATTTTGGTTTCTCATTTGCACATCAACCCATTTCACAAATCTTCATGTTTGGCCTTGTCATTTTCCATACTATCCTTCCATGGTCCATCTTGCTTCCATTAGCTTGGTGGACTTTGGTGTTTGATAATGTGTTAGGAAAAAGCCTCTAAATTCTTAGATTCATACAAAATGTAGCAAACACGAGCAATGCACCTCGAACACGTAATTAGCTCACAAATATACTAAACAAAGTATAATAATCATGTAAAATCGAGCTAAATTAGGGAGTAAAATCATATAAAAACTAGACATATCAAGTTTGTGAGCCTCCAAATCTTGGGCTTCCTTGGGCTTCATTTCTTTATTTGCACACCAACCAAAGTTAGTTTCTTCATGCTCGAGATTTGCAATTTCTTCCCGAAACGCCCCTATGTTTCCCGGAACACCTTTACATGATCAAGACTTGCTCTTATTAGCCTCGTGAACTTGGATGAATGCTAATTTGGCGGGAAAAAGCTACCAAGTGCTTTATTTCCTACAAAATGTAATGAAAACACATAGAACACAGAATTAGCTCACAACCACATTAAAAGAAATGCAATAGTCAAATAAACCGCGCTAAAATAGGGAGTTAAACTATATATAAAATGGACTCATCACTCACCCTCCCCCATGCATGTGGTGTGCCGGTTTTGTGATGATAAGATCGAGGAGATGTTTTCTCCTCTTATTACTCACTCCATCTCATTTTTCTTGTACTACATTCTCACATTAAGAAATCTTAAGAAGTTTCATATAACTCTAGTTCATATATTTCTAATATTAACACAATATTACTAAGTGTAGTAATAGGTGTATTAGTAAATATTATTTTAAGGACACCGCTTACTATTATTGTAGTATAATAATATAAGAGTGATTAGGGATAGTCTAGGTGCAACTAGAGGATAGTTTCTATCCTTGGAACTTTGGAGATCATCCCATAATATTATAAGCTCAAGAACAAGAGTAAGAAGGAGTCTTACTCTTGTGCCCATTTCGTCCTATTTCAATGTGAGGAAACATGTCTTTCTTCTTATCTTTGTTTTTAAGTTTGCATGCACTAGATCTTGCATAACTTATTAATAAATTAATTAGTTCTTCATTAGAAGTGTCTAATGAAGGGATTTCTGAACCCAACACATTCTTTATTGGCAGATTTTAAGATGCATTCCTCTTTTCCTATTCGACTAAACTGTGACAATAAAGCGGCTCAGCACATTGCAGCAAATCATGTATTTCATGACCGAACTAACACTTGAACATTGATTGTCATTATGTTTGTGAGAAGGTTCATGATGATTTTATCTTTAGTGCAAATGTTTTCTCTAGTATGCAACTGCCACAAATGATGACCAAACCTTTGGGTCAACAACAACATTTGTTTCTTTCTTCCAAGTTAGGTTCGCATTTTGTTCACTTTTCATGCAATTTCAACTTGAAAGGGGGGGGGGGTATGAGATGGTTCAGGATACTCATACTGACACTAGGCCTGATATAAGACTGCACCTTGCCAATAGCACCAACTATACACAAGCTAATGTTTCTTAATACTTGCAGAAGGTGACAGATTCAGCTGGATAAAGATATAGAAGGTTCTAGTTCAGGAGGCTTACGGTGGGGGTCTGGCTAGCCATTTTGGCATAGCTAAGACACTTGAGGTGTTCAAGGAGCAGTTTTTTTTGCACAAAATGATAGGCGATGTGATGAATTTAGTGAGCAAGTGTGTGACTTGTAGCATGATCAATAGCTCGTTCAAACCCGATCTTTATACCCCTTTAACGGTTCTGCTTCGTCCTTGGGAAGATATATCTATGGATTTTATAGTGGCTCCACCCCGTACTCAAAGAGGCAAAGATGTTGTCATGGTGGTCGTGGATAGGTTCTCTAAAATGGCCCACTTTGTGGCTTGTCATAAGACCGATGATGCAAGCAATGTTGCCGGTTTGTATTATCGAGAGATTGTTCGTCTTCATCATGGAATAACAAAGACTATTGTGTTGGATAGTAAATTTTTGAGTTATTTTTGGGATACCTTGTGGCGGAAGGTTGGCACAAAACTTCTTTTTTGTACGTCTCATCATCCGCAAACGGACGGGAAAACAGAAGTGAGTAATCGGGCCTTGGGGGTATTGTTGCGCGGGTTGGTCAGTCGGTCACTCAAAGATTGGGATGTTAAACCCGCTCATGCCGAATTCGCTTATAATCGGTCTCCCACATATGCCACGGGTCATTCCCCTTTTGAAGTTGTGTATGGCGTTAATCCCTATCTCCCATTGGATTTGATCCCGCTTCCGAAAGACGAGCTAGTACACAAAGATGTTGATGCAAAGTTGAAGTCCATGATCAAATTGCACGAGCAGGTGCGTAATTGTATTGAAGCTATTAACGCTTCTTATCAGCAAAAGGCGATCAAGCACAGGAAGCCTCATTTGTACAAAGAAGGTGGCTTGGTTTGGATCCATTTGCGTAAAGAACGGTTTCCGGGTAAGAGGAAAAATAAGCTTATGCCTAGAGCCGAGGGTCCTTATAAGGTGATTTCCCACGTTAATGATAACGCTTACAAAGTCGAGTTGCCTGGTGATTACGGTGTCCATGCCACTTTTAATGTGGGTGATTTATCCTCGTACATAGATGATGACGGTCTTACCGGTCTTACCGAATTGATGACAATTCCCTTCAAAGGAGGAGGGGATGATATGGGTGACAATGGTGACGATGCTCGTGGTTTGATAAGCAACTTTGTGCTAACAATGGGTAAGGATACTTTGTTGGGTTCGGTGGCGCGTTTGGTTTGCTTGATATCATGCAGTGGACCGTCGACATGTGATATGTGACAAGTTCAGGCAGTAATCATAAACCAAAATTCACAATATTTGCTGACAACGTAACAAATGTACTCTAAAAAATAACAACCGAAAGAACTTGATTTAAAATAATCTACTTATTTTTACTTTTCCAGAATATAGTTGCAGCGGAAATAAAAACAAGATAAAAAGATATGAATTAGTTGTGATATCTCGCAAGATTAACAACTAAGACTTGAACTAGACAAGTAATCTCGCAAGACAACTCGAATAACTCGGATATGACGTGCTCAAACTCTCCTCCCTCGCAAGGAACTCAAATTTACCACGAATAATACTCAACCTCGCAAGGAAGAATATGGATTAATTCACTCTCGCAAGAACGAATTAATTTGAACTTATAACTCGCAAGTTATAAAGATCACACAAGCATAAACTTGAATTAACTCTCTCAATTGTATATTAATTTCTGATTACAAAGCATAGTAGTTATACTACTACAACTTACCTTAAACTAACTAAATAGTAATTAGAAAAATAAGACACTACTTATTTGAATTAGGAAAGTAAACTCTCCTACACTTATTAGGAAACTAGAAACTAGGAAAATAAACAACAAGACTCTCTTTAGGAAAGTAAACTTGAGAATTATTCGAACCAAGCTTCCATCTTGCATACATGTTGTTGGTAATTCGTTCAATTGCGTCACCCGTGTATACCTTGGACAGCTCAACTTGAAACCACAATATCTCCTTCGTTAATTATCCAAATAAAGCATGTGACCACTTGTTGGAAAGCTAACATCATGAACTTTCATCCCCAAGTGAAATCACGTCAAAATTATCAATATTTTCTGAGGTATTTAGCTTTAAAATCAAGGGGACGGATCTGAATTGTCAAGAGTGACATAAACTTACATTTTGAACATATACCCATGTCCCTCCTATATCATTCTCCCCTTCTTCAAAAAGAATCGTCCCGATTCTTTGACCAACAACCTCCCGGATCAAATACAAATGTTGTAGCAAAAGAGAAGATACTTAGATTAGAGTAGACATCCGAATACTTCTTTAGTTCATTATCTTCAATATAGTTTTCAAATTTGCTACCATCGACACATTGAATCTTAATTCCTTTCTTGTGTTTTCCTTTGTGTTCTCCTTTGTGCTTTCCTCTCTTTTGATTTCCTTTCTTGTGCCTTCCTTGCACAAGTTTACAAAAAAACTAGACAACACTTGCTTGAAACAAAATTATCTTTGACCTCCACTTGATCTGATTTTAAGATGGAATACCAATGACAATTCCCACCATATAGTTTCATATCAATAGATTTATCAAGTGGTGATTGATAAGGTCCCTTCATTGAATCCACATTACGGTCCAAACCTTCTCATCCAAGGTTGGTTGCATAATAACATCTTCATAATTTGTATTTTCCTTATCTTCAATATGAGCTTCATCACAACCTTCTTTAAATTCTTTGTCAAAAAATAATTGGTAACTTAGGATCGAATGATGTCATATCTTCTATATGAGATTCATCCTCAAAAGAAAATATTTTATCTTCAGTCACAGTTTCTATATCCTCATCATCACTTTCTGGATCAACAATATAGATGGGAATCTCGTTTTCCTCCTTTACTGTTTCAGCATTTGGAATTAAACAGTCTTTTGTACTGCTTGACAAGACAAGGTAAGACTTTTCTACATGCGATTCTTCTCCATCATTGTGAACGACTTCAAAAGACTCAATCTTTATCACTTCTTTCTTTTCTCTTGGACGTTCATACTTTTCTAAACAATATATAAGCTCCTCAAGTTTCGTATCTATATCCCTCCAGAACCATTTACGCTCATGTTCTTCTAAATTTTTCAATACACGATTGAATTTCTTCATATTCCAATCCATGTCAACTTCACCAAAAATTCAAGGACCGTCTTGTTTAAAGAAAATCAAGAGTCGAAGCTCTGATACCAAATTGATGTAAAATAATCTACTTATTTTTACTTTTCTAGAATAAAGTTGCAGCGGAAATAAAAACAAGATAAAAAGATATGAATTAGTTGTGAAATCTCGCAAGATTAACAACTAAGACTTGAACTACACAAGTAATCTCGTAAGACAACTCGAATAACTCAGATATGACGTGCTCAAACTCTCCTCCCTCGCAAGTAACTCAAATTTACCACGAATAATACTCAACCTCGCAAGGAAGAATATGGATTAATACACTCTTGCAAGAACGAATTAATTTGAACTTATAACTCGCAAGCTATAAAGATCACACAAGCATAAACTTGAATTAACTCTCTCAATTGTATATTAATTTCTGATTACAAAGCATAGTATTTATACTAGTACGACTTACCTTAAACTAACTAAATAGTAATTAGGAAAATAAGACACTACTTATTTGAATTAGGAAAGTAAACGCTCCTACACTTATTAGGAAACTAGAAACTAGGAAAATAAACAACAAGACTCTCTTTAGGAAAGTAAACTTGAGAATTATTCAAACCAAACTTCCATCTTGCATACATGTTGTTGGTATTTTGTTCAATTGCGTCACCCGTGTATACCTTGGACATCTCAACTTGAAACGATCTGTAACGCCCCCGAAAAACAGACAGGTAGCTCAAAATAGCTCTTAATATTAATTATAGACAGCAGCGGAATTACAGGGCGTCACCGCCGTATTTCCCTTTCGGAAAATACAAGGCTTATACAATAAATTAAATACACTTACAATGCTAAAACTAAAACTCTATTTATTTAATTAAACATTTTATAAGTCTCGTCTTCTATATGAAGTTTCTCACTCTTGACCCTCCCTGAACCTTGTACCTGAAAAATATATAAAAATAACGGGATCAGCCAACCACAGGCTAAGTATGACTCTGGTTGCCTCCACCGGCCTTATGTCATTTTCATTATTCATTTTTCCTTATTCCTCATTAGTATCACGTCAGCGAGTACAATAAATTACCCGAGTATAATAACTTACCATCATACAATATTTCCTGTCAACCAGTCAAGTATCTAATTATTATATCATTTCTTATTTTCATAAGAACACATATTCATATCACATTAGTGTCGGTCTACCATTACCGAACAAGAGAGACATTACGGATATACACACTCCCTCAGGTCTAAGACCCACCTCCATGTACACAGGATAAGATCCTCAAGTCTAAGACCCACCTTGGCTATTGCCGGATAACAGAACTGTAGTTCACATGGAGCCGCGCCCCCTTCCGTGTACACAGGTTACAAAATAATGTCATCTCTATCCAATAATCGTATCCCCAATGCTACAATTGGCCAATTATGCATTATAACAAGAGCACGAGCATGACAATTTATATGACAACTAGCACAATATATGAGCCATATAGTAACCATAATATGAATTTGGCAATGAAAACATTAAAACAAATACTTACAATATAATAATGTCATCCTATTTCAATAGTAGAGTAGCCATCTAATCTACTGTGCTTTATATTATTTGTTCGTTATGCCACTTCTTATTTTCTTCTACCAGATAAAGGTAAAAATTTATTCATACGACCCTTTATATAAGTTTAATGTGTTTATAACAGCTACGCACCACCTTCCAGTTTGTTTCTACTTACAGAGTTATGCCCCCTTCATTTTGCTTTATCTTGAGTTGGTATTCTAACTTAGTTTTTGTGATAAGACGGGAGTCATTATTACTCTTTCTTTCTCTTTTATTTGTTTCTCTTTATATATATAATAATAGTTTCTAAGTCTATATATTAATAAAAATGACCCGGGAACAATATAAAGATGATAATAAGAATTTATGAGGCTACGTTCTTGAATTTCACAACTGTCAATTTATATTTTTTACATGAAACTTTTATGTCATTAACTCTCCCTGACAAGCATGTTGTACACACTCGTCATAAAGCTAGTTCCGTACACACTAATTATCAATATTCTCCTATTGTATGTACTCTCTAAGTTTAATTAGGTACTTAAATAATTTTCATGACGAAGGGTCCTGAAATCATAATAGTATATGACAGTTCTAATACAAAACTTACGTTTAAAACAATATAACAGTTACTTATACTTTTCTCTTACTTCATTTCTACATAAGACGGTAAATAAATAGTTATAGCGACGAAGGATCCCGAAATCATACTAGCATTATAACGGTTCTAATACTAAACTTACGGGTAAAATAATATAAATAATTACTTGTCCTATCTCTTAATTCATTATGTATAAGACGGTAAATAAATAATTATAACGACGAAGGATCCCGAAATCATACCAATTTTTTTAAGGTGATATTACGCACGGGCTGGTTGGAACTACTTCTACCTTATTTCTATGGTTCTCGGCCTTCCCAAATTCTTTTTCTTTTTCTTGCCTTGATTTCTCTTTTCTTGGCCTCTTGGCCTCTTGGGTGTTCTAGTCATATGCCATCCTTTAGTTCTTATCTTAGTGGGTAGGAATATAGAATGATATGCTATGGCTAATACTCTAGCCCACATGAGTCATACCCCTAGGCCAACGTGTTCTTGGGTAAATTTATGATTTTACAATTTTTTTTTTTATAATTATCGTGAATAGTAAAATTTAGGCCATAAGAAGAAAATTGACTAGTTATTATTAATACGAGACTCGACTCCTATACTCGTAGTATATCCGTAAAATTGAGTCGATTATTTATACGAGTAAATATACGAGTTTAGTTGTAAAGTCTCTAATAATGGGCCTATTATGATAAAAATATACATCTTAGAATTTATTTTATTCGGGTCATTACATTCTACCCTCCTTAAAATAAGTTTCGTCCCGAAACTTGAAAATAGAAATCGGAAAAAGAAAACTTATGTTTCGCAAAACTCAAGAAATTAACAAGAATTTTATTTAACATAAGCCTTTTAGTCACATTAATGAAATGACTAAAAGTGTCTCATATAATGGAAGACATGAATTCCCGTCGCGAACAAGAACTCGAGTATTCTAATTTAAAGGCGAAAGCAACTCATGCGTTAGTAGACAGTGAACCAGCTATTAGACGTCTCTAATAACAAGTCATAGCATCAGACCAACCGCATAAAGGCAAGGAAACAAAATTTTGAAAAGTGCAAAATACTTTTTTTTTTTCTTAACAGCAAATTTTTTATTTTTTTTGAAAATATTCTAAAGGTCGACTATCTTGAACTATTTAGAAATTTTCGTAATACGTGCAAAAATTTGAGTATCGAAACTTGTAAATCCCGAGAACACCCTAAATATTTGAGTATAAGGGCAAAGAGCAAAACTCCTAAAGATAGAAATTCTAGATTGAGATAATCTAAGGTACATACTATAGTTAATCGAATAAATTAACATACGTTTAATAAAATAGTTTTTTTTTCCATAACTATTACTAACTAAGAGTCACATAGGAAAAGAAATATATATTCCAATCACCTTTATACTCCGTATTAATTTCTAAATGGTAACCAAGTTATTCCCAAATCTAAAGTCAACAACTAGTTTCTCTAAGCACTAACTACGAGACTTAAGAGTATCCGAGTCTCAGACTATGTCACTGAAACTCTAGTTTACAAGAGAAAAGCAAAATCGTTACTTTATTATATTTCCACACTATAAATTACACTTTGGAAAGTAAACCAATATTTAAACAAGAGACAAAATAATAAAGATATTGTTTCCAATTTGAAAATGCAAGTTTTGAAATTTTATAAAGGCCTCGATAGAAGTAGATATTACAATAATTTAAAAGCTCAAAAGTTTCAATTCAAAGATTAATAGTCAAGTTGAAATAATTAAATATCAACTCTAAAGATCGAATTCGAACCCACTTTGCCATCATGGTGGCTATCGGTTTACAGCAGATAGAAATTCGTCAACAATTTACCGCCTCAACTTGGCCTACACCAATGCTCCATAAACTTGGGCATATCAACCATACACAAACTTTAAAAAACATAAAACTACATGATGCCTCCTTAAATTTCTCATTACACTCAACCGTAAAACAACTCCAATTTTACTCCTCGAAAGGTTTGTTTGACCGCTTACGCTCAAAGTCAACCAACTTTTTGTAAACAAATCTTTTGTCCATCCTATTGGTTGATGTACTAACAGCTATTCTGTGATATCTAGCCTAAGAAAACGAAATTAATATACTTCCGCTTATTTTGTTTCCTCCCGCACCAAATTTGGCTAGCTATGTCTTCTAATCCCGCTCTAACCTTTGGTTAGAAATCTAAACAACAATATCTCAAATCCTCAAACGCCAGAACCTATTCAACATATCCAGATTATTTCCAAATAAACTACCAACCTTAACTTTACATTACAAATTTGCTTGAAGGCTGACACTTGCAGTTCAAATGGCAATTTCGTTCACTGTTATGGTCAAGCATGATTCTAAACTCACTGTATACTCTACACGTTCATATTTCATTCTATCAATAGTTAATTTTAGTAGAAAAATCATAATTTTATCCATTGAGTTACTGTAAAATATAGAGTAGAATCTCACATTGTTATCTCATATAACTAAATGTCCTCACCCCAAGGGTACAGTTGGTCAACATTCCCTTCAAGTTCACAAATTGTATATCAACCCCCCGCTTTTCTACGAAGCCTCTAAAGTTATAATTTATTCATCTTATTATTATATAACATAACTTAACATTTAAGTTTAATTACAATAACTTAACACACACTCCTACAGAATTATCTTACAACCAGTCATAACCAGTGATCAGGCATGTCGCAAGCCCGATGCAAAGATAAATTACCCAGACTAGGCTAATAACAAATTAATGTAATTAGGGAAGTAGGGGTCGATCCTCAGGGAGATGGTATTTCCTATGGATTGTGAATCGTCTCACAATTGAGTTTTATCTAACAATTTTCTGGGTTTTGAGATTTTGAATTCTAAACTAATAAAGAACATAAATAAGAGCAAAATAAAAGCAAACTAAAATGAAAGCAATAAAGCAAATGATGATTTAACAATAATGAGAAGCATCTAGGGAAATAGGTTCACACATGTAGATTAACATATTGATGAAATTGGATTTAGGATATGCAAATAATTCATTGCGCGTTCGTAAGAATGGTGTGTTCATTACAATCATAGATCAGATGGTCTAGCAGGCTTTTTATGCGATTTACTAGGTCTTAATCCACTATGTCATGCTTTGTCTATTCAAATCTCGTATATCTACTTTGGAAAAGAATTCCATACTAGTCAATGATTGTGATCAAGAATCGTCAACTATCGTTAAAGTCCAAACATGCATAGACACAATGTTTTAAAAGCACAATTTCTTTTATCCAATTATCATCTTTTAATCAATCTAACATGGCTACCCTACACCCTAGAAAGGTGACTACTCACTCATGATTATGTTTATGTCTACGATGATATTAACAATGAAAGTTAAGATAGGCATATTTAGTTGATTTTAACAATAATTTAGACTCTCTATGTGGTGATAATAACGACACTATATGACAATTTGAGAAATGAAACTATGATTATAACAACATAAAAACGAATCTAAGTGTTATGAATAGAGAATAACAATCAAATGGAAAACAAGAAAGAACAATAAACAAAGGATGAATTAGGAATACCTAGATGGCGATCAACAATGAAAGCGATAACGACAATAGAAATCATTTGCATAGAAATACCGTACCTTGAATTACAACTCTTGTACCCAACAAAGTAGACTACAAAGATTGAAATTCTTATTGAACTAAACTAATGTTTTGATATGAAATGGACAGAAATAAACTAAGAACAAAAGACAAAAGTAGAAGATAATCTAAACTAGAAAGACTAAAGCTAAAAAGAAAACTAGTAAGAAGATTGTATGAGATATAAGATTAGATTGTGTGAGAGATAGATGGATGATAGAAGAGGGCTAGAGCATCTATTTATAGTATTAGGGTTTCGTGGAGAATAGGTCGGGCATTAAACACATAGGACAAAAATAGTAAGAAGAAGTCGTCATGCTCGGATCAGCACACTTACCCGATCGGGTACACACTTACCCGATCGGGTATGTGGTCTTCTGGAAGCTCTTGACTAACGTTTCATCTTCCTTTGCTTGACACGACTTCCAACATCCCCCTTGACTTCTACAATCGGGTTTGTTGATAGGGTTTGATGTAAAGCGATGAATTCTTCCGCCCAATTGATTGATCTTCCGACAACTACGAAACCGTCTTTGCTTCTTCTCTCTCTTAAGTTAGTGAACCTTCTTGAAATGCCTTACACATGGTCAAGCTTTCTTCTTCGAATCGTCGGGTTCTAGACAAATGCTCGGGAATATAGAAAAAGGGCGTAGAAACGTCACTTTCCCTACAAAACAAGTTAGAACACAGGAATTCGCCTAGAAGACGATATTAGCTCATAAAATGGCTTAACAAAGCACAAATGACATACAAAACTGAGCTAAACTGGGGGTTAAAATCATACAAATATTCACTTATCAAACTCCCCCAAGCTAAACCTTTTGCTTGTCCTCAAGCAAACATAACAAACAATACCAGGACAAGGTTGCAAACATTGGCTACTATACCATCAAGAAACAAATCTCAACGTAAGACTTTGAAAACATAATGAATCATAACCCAAAAACAACGTGGGCAAGAATGATACATAAACATGGCTGAGATTTACATAACGGCGTAGCACAAAGAATTTCACTACAGAATTTCGGCTCTTGCATGATCTTTTGACAAATGGACTCTCACGGCACACTCGAACACTCAATGTATGTAAAAGGTGATTTCTTTATGTGTAAATGTTTTGAGACACTCACCTATCTACGACTTATGAAAATGTGTCCGCAGTCTAATATGGTAAACAATTCAAAACACAAGTCAAAGATCATAATGCACATAGAAAAGAAGACGAAAAATAAGAAGAAGGCTTTGGGAAATGGGTGAAAGGTGGACAAATAGTTATGGTCATGTGAAGGTTAGGATGAGCTAGCAACTGACCAATGATAAATGAACACTCAATCGAAACTTTCGATTAATTCCCAAACAACGAACGATGAAGCCAGAAGAAATGGATTGGCTTATTACACACGAAACACAAGGGTAAACTCTTTCCATTGATTTTGACATTTTTAGGAGATACTCACAACTTCTTCTTTTATTTCTTTTCTTTTTCTTTTTTTTTTCCGATTGTTTCATCATTTTTTTCTCTTTTCTTTTGAACATAACTTCACTTCTTGAGCTTTTCGTTCTTCCAAATTCACTTTTACAGATAAGAATATCTTCTCAAAAGAGCACCCATACACCATAATCTAGCTACTAGCTCAAAAGGTAGGTAGTTTTTATTTGTAGCTATTATTTTGTGAAGCACTTGTATGAAGGGGCTAATTTTGAGGGGTAATTCAAAGTGAAAAAGGCTTCAAATCTTAGTGAATCATGAATGCAATGCTTATAGAAATGAAATGAGAACCATACTTATGCGTTTTGACATGACACACATCACAAGGAGAACTACACACACCTAGATGAGACTGGGTATAGATGTACCAGTCTAAGGAGGTTTTACCTTACAATATATGTAGTTTGCCAATTGTCAAGATCAAGCATACTCATTTATAGATTTATTCCATGTCTACTGTGTACAAGACTTCCCCATGTATGCAAAATTCAATGAATATTGAATCATTATCTTTTGAAAGCTCTAAGTTTGGGAAATGTAACATGATAGCATAGTAAAAAAAGAAAGCAAAGCATGAAAAGCATTCAATTGTGTTCAAAATTTAAAAATCTTCTCTCTAAAATCTTCTCTATCTTATTCAAAATTTGAAAAATATAACTAAAATGCAAAAAGGGAAAATGCAATCCCTCCCCCAAGCTAAACATCACATTGTCCTCAATGTGAGCACAAAAGCTAAATATGCAATGAGATGCTTAATGGGAAAAAGGAAAAAAAATGAAAGAAGAGTGAAGCTTACTAGTCAGCGCAGACTCCCCCAAGCTAATCTTTTGGACATGACAAGGAAAGGTCGTCAGAGATTCTTCAAAAACTCTTTCATCTGCAAAGAAATCTAACAAAACAACGTAAAAGGGAAAAATAAAAGGGAAAAAGGGAAAACACGGGTTGCCTCCCGAGAAGCGCTTGTTTAACGTCTTGCTCGACGAATTTTTCTATGAAATCATTGGGTTGGGGATGGACGCTCCGTATAGACAATATCCAAACATCCGATGATAGAATTGCTATAGTAGAGTTTCAGTCTGTGTCCATTAACTTTGAATTTCTCACCATTGCTAGTCATTAGTTCCACATAGCCGTACTTGCTCACATATGTGACAGTGAATGGTCCAGACCATCGGGATCGAAGTTTTCCCGGAAAAATTTTCAGACGGGAGTTGAAAAGAAGTACTTGGTCACCGACATTAAATTCTTTCTTAATTATCCTCTTGTCGTGCCAACGCTTCGTTTTTTCCTTGTAGATCCTAGAATTCTCATAAGCTTGTAAACGAAATTCCACTAGCTCGTTGAGTTGCAAAAGTCTTCTATCAGCGCTAAGCTTAATGTCTAAGTTGAGTTCTTTGATAGCCCAGTAAGCTTTATACTCTAACTCGACAGGAAGATGACAGGCCTTTCCATAAACCAACCGATAAGGAGATGTTGCAATCGGGGTTTTGAAAGCTGTGCGATAAGCCCACAAGGTGTCATCGAGCTTATTACTCCAATCAGTTCTAGATCTTGAGACTACTTTCTGAAGAATTGTTTTCAACTCTCTATTTGAGACTTCTACTTGACCGCTGGTCTGAGGGTGGTAGGCTAATCCTCGTCTGTGATACACACCATATTTTGCAAGCAGAGTGTCTAACTGCTTTTCTCCAAAATGAGTTCCTCGATCACTAATCACGGCTCTGGGTACACCAAAACGTGGAAAGATGATCTTCTTAAATAGTCGTATCACAGCTCTAGCATCATTGGTGGGAGTGGCAATTGCTTCTACCCACTTAGAAACATAGTCAACATCGACTAAGATGTAACGATTTCCGTTAGAAGAAGGGAATGGTCCTTGATAGTCAATACCCCAGACATCGAATATTTCAACTTCTAATATGCCGTTCTGAGGCATTTCATGTCTCTTGGATATTTGACCCATTCGTTGACAAGCGTCACAAGCCATAACAAAATCTTTTGAATCTTTAAACATTAAGGGCCAAAAAAACCCGGATTGCAAGACTTTGGCTACCGTCTTGGACGGACCATGATGACCACCATAAGCAGATGAGTGGCATCCTTCTAAAACTCCTTTAACTTCCCATTGGGGGATACATCGTCTATAAAGACCATCTGAACACTGCTTGAAAAGATAAGGGTCATCCCAAACGAAGAATTTTGCATCATGCAAAAATCGCTTCCTTTGGTTATAAGAAAGGTCAGAAGGTAGCTGTCGGCTGACAAGAAAATTGGCCATATCAGCATACCAAGGAGAAGAGTCAGTAATCGCCATTAAGGAATCATCAGCAAATGAGTCATTAATTGGTGTTGGCAATCCTATTTCAGTTACTCTTATCCTTGAAAGATGGTCAGCGACTACATTTTCTGCTCCTTTCTTATCCCGGATCTCTAGATCAAACTCTTGAAGGAGGAAGATCCATCGGATAAGTCGAGGTTTTGCCTCTTTCTTTGAAAGCAGATATTTCAAAGCAGCGTGGTCAGTGTAAACAATAACTTTCGATCCTATAAGGTAAGAACGGAATTTGTCTAAGGCGTAGACAATAGCAAGAAGTTCTTTTTCAGTGGTGGCATAGTTGATTTGGGCAGGATCTAAGGTTTTACTAGCATAGTAAATTGCATGAAGGAACTTTTCCTTTCTTTGCCCCAAAACAACTCCAACGGCATAATCACTCGCATCGCACATAAGTTCAAATGGAAGATTCCAATCAGGTGATTGGATTATAGGTGCGGTGATTAGAGCGCGTTTGATTTTATTGAATGCCTCAAGGCATTCCTTCGTGAAATTAAAAGGCGCGTCCTTAAAAAGGAGCTCAGTCAGGGGCTTGGCTATTTTAGAAAAATCTTTAATAAACCGTCGGTAGAAACCGGCGTGGCCAAGGAAACTCCTAATTCCTTTTACATTAGCAGGTGGTGGCTGTTTTTCAATAACTTGGATCTTAGCTCGATCCACTTCAATACCTCTTTCAGAAATGATGTGTCCTAAAACTACACCTTCGTTCACCATGAAGTGACACTTTTCCCAATTGAGAACAAGATCGACTTCTTCACAGCGTTTCAATACTTTGGATAGATTTGTCAAACAATTATCAAAGGAAATGCAATAGATGCTAAAGTCGTCCATGAATACTTTAATGATAGTCTCAACAAAATCGGAAAGAAACTAGTCATGCAACGCTGGAAAGTTGCAGGTGCATTACAAAGGCCAAATGGCATTCGGCGATAAGCAAAAGTACCATAGGGACAGGTGAAGGTGGTTTTCTCTTGGTCCTCAGGGTGGATAGGAATTTGGGAAAATCCTGAGTAACCATCTAGATAACAGAAATATTTGTGGCAAGCTAACCTCTCTAGCATTTGATCAATGAAGGGCAGAGGATAGTGATCTTTTCGAGTTGATTGATTCAACTTTCTGTAATCAATGCACATACGCCATCCCGTCACAATTCTTGTGGGGATGAGCTCATTCCTTTCATTCTTGACTACTGTTGTTCCTCCTTTCTTGGGAACAACTTGGACAGGGCTAACCCATTTTGAGTCAGAAATTGCATAGATTATGCCAGCATCTAGTAATTTCATAACTTCGGCTTTAACTACTTCTTGCATGTTGGGATTAAGACGGCGTTGACCTTGAACACAAGGTCTTTGGCCTTTTCTAAGTTGATTCTATGCATGCAAAAGTCGGGGCTTATGCCTGTTAAATCTTCAAGCTTATATCCTATTGCCTTTTTATGTTTTCTTAAGATAGTCAATAATGAGTTTAACTGATTTTCATCTAGGAGATCACTCACTATGACTAGGCAATATTCAGACTCATCTAAAAAAGCATATTTTAGATTTGAGGGAAGAGGTTTAAGTTCAGGTTTATGTACTTCTGCCTTGGCAGGAGCATGTGACACCCTCAAATTTGCGGAAAGAAAAAAATTTTATTTAAATACATAAAAGATAATACTAAAACATAACAAAGGTGTCATAAAATAAAAAGGTCATTACAAAACGGAAATAATATTCTACAAAAGAAATATACAAGACGGGAGACATATCTCCCGTATAAATGCGGAAATAAAACGAGTGTATAATAATATACAAACTAAGAACCGAATATAGATCCAAGGTAAATACTTCGCTCGCTAGCTCGTCAATGTACCCCAAATATGCATTCACCACCTGTTCGACCGCATTAAATATAAACACGGAAGCCACAGTCAGTGGGGAGTAACTCCGAGTTCTCCCAGCCACGAAATGTCGAGTTTAATGAAACATGAAAACATAAAAGCAATGTATATAGAGAATACAACACCTTAACATATATGATATGCTTCTCATGTTATGAAACAGTTAACTAACATATAACCTAGCATATGAAAGCTATCATGTGAATCCGATAATAAAATATAAACCGAGGTAGGGAAGCTGGTATGCTGGCTCAGCGGTTACCATGTAACATGGCCCTGATACACTCAAACACTAATCAACACGTAATCATGTGAATCAGTTAACAACCGTTAATCCAAACTCTATCAATCCTAGCCGGCTTGCATCTCACCTTCTAGAACTCATAGAATCATACATACATGAAAGACTAATACTTCTATAAACAGGCATAAGTTCTTAGGACCATCGAATAGAAGACTTCTGTAACTCGAGGCTATACCACAAGGTAGGAAAACATCCTAGTCCTAGACTGATCAGACCTAGCGACAACAGCTATTCCATTCCCCGTCCCATGACATAACCGTCTATGAGAAACTCTACTAGGCGACACCCTAAGCAGAGATGGCTAGTACTTAAGCTGGCTCCCTTCCCAAAGCGGAACTCTTAGGATGACATGCCCCGACTTGGAGATAAGCCCCCCAGGCCGTGACACAAAAGCTATCAAGCAGTGAACTATATACTCGTTAAAGATAGTACGGGCCTATCAATGTCATGGTCCAAGATACTCATTTAGAATTAGAATGGTCAAGACGCCATATACTCATAATTCTCTCTGGGTACTTAGTCAACACGACACCAACCATATAATCAAACAGTCACGGGAAAACATCCTATCATGTGACTAATTGCAGATAATTAATAATCACATATCATATCGCCTCATATCTACTAAGGCTAATTCATTAATTAAATAAAATCTTACTTGAAGACAAATCCCCGACCCGAGTCCCGCGACGGGTCA
>JAIUZE010045542.1:0-19159 GCA_022085475.1 Heliosperma pusillum | reverse complement strand
TGTTGTTGAATTACCATTATTATTATATTGATTGTTAGAGTAATTAGGGTACAAACTACTTTGTTGTTTTTCACCAAGTTGCCAACTTTCATCCATTGAAGTCCCTGAAAATCCTCTAATGCTTGATCCTGAGCTTTCTGTGAAGAATGCATGCTCTCCCACCTCTTCTTTCAATCCTTGATAATACCTATTATTATCCCTACAATGTTCGAGTGTCAAAACGACTAGGCCATTCATTAAATTATTCGAGTTTTTCCTTAGAAAATCGATTTGTTTGCCCTACTTATATACTACCCCGCAGTGTCCGTAGTAGACAAGTGCCATAAGGGTCCACTCTTTTTATTGTCGAGTATCTGACACGGGCACTCAAGTATCATAACTAAGGGGATGCATGTTATAACACCACAAAACTAATAAATGTTTTATATTGATGCTAAAAAGAATAATAATTGTGTAAACTATGTATTATAAGACCATTTTCATTCAAAAGATCGAGTTAATTGGATCATCGACATTTTAACTGTCAATCCCATTTTATTTAGCTTGACCCTTTTACCCATCCCATCGAAAAAGTCTACCACCCCTTCACACAAAGTAAACATTTAAGGATCCCACAGTAGTCAGTGGTCACTAGATACTGTAGACATGATATATTGTACTCATTGTAACGGTTATCTCAGGCTACTACTCATACCAAAAAGCAAGCAACTTTAAAGCTGTCCCCCAAATCCAAGACGGGGTTTTGCTACCATTTTATGGTCAAATGTAACCTAGTGTTATAGTTACTTGTTTATCAAAATTGGTCATCGTAAAATGGTCTCAAAATCATGTCTTAATAGTTTCAAACCAAAACGGCCCGTTTGAATTAAGGAAGACCAACTGTAGGTCTTTATGCACAAAAAAAACCAAGAAAAAAAAACAGGAACATACCTATAATCCTTCTGAGTGTATGATGAAGCATGAGGGTATAACAGATTAGCATTGGTAGAATTATAAAAAGAATCAGATGAAGGGAAAGAATATAGATTATTAGAAGAGGGTTTATTATTATTATTATTTGGAAGTGATTGATTATTGGTGAAATTAGTTGAAGAAACAGTAGTATGATTTGGTGAAGTAGTAGTTGCAGCAGAAATAATAGGAGAAAGAGTTGAAGTACAAGTGTTGTTGTTGTTAATAGTTAAAGGAGATGATGATTCCACAGGCTTTCTTGAACGGTTTTTGCCTCTATGCATGTGTCTTTCACAGTACTTAGAATCAGGATATGCTTCTTTTGAGCATCTCCACTTTTTCCCATCTGTTCTTCTGCATCTTCCTGGTTCTGGGTCTATCTTTTTTCCATACCCCATTTGATATGGATTCCATCCCACTATCCATCCATACACAAAACATATTTAGTAACTTCATTATTCTTGTGTCGGGTTAAGCGGTTCGGATGTATATATAACCCCGCCTTTTGTTAAACATACCAAGGAAATTTTGCCAGCGGGGTTGTAACGTAAATTTAAGAACCACCCATAACGAATGTCATCATGACTTTGATAATGTTTGGGTCATTCGAACAGGTTGGTCTTATTTTAGGGGATCAGTCTAGTTTTCTTTCTTTATCAGAAACAAATGTGTGGGGGTTTGACTTAACAAAACTATACCGACTCTTGGGAAAAGTATAAAAGAGACTGTTTCCGAGTGACAGCAGAAGGGGGTAGAGGACTTACAAGGGGAGGATTGGTAAGGAAAGAGCTTGGAAGAAAGAGAAGAGTCAAGGCTTCTTTTGATGGAGAAGAGAAGTTCAGGAGGAATAGGAATGCCAGCAGCCATGTACTTGTAAATAAGTGCTTGATGTTCAAGTTCTTGCCATTGTGTTGTTGTAAAAGGAAACTTACTTCTTCCAGACCCACTTACTGCTACTGTTGCTGTTGTTGCACTCATCTTTTCTAACAATTTCTGATGAAAAACTCAAAGTAAAAGTTCTGAAACAAGAAGATTAAGGAAAACAAGGAGTGTTCAATAATTGTGATTATTTGGTTTAGAGTTTAGAGAGTAAAGAAATGAAGTGAACAAGGAAGCATAGTTCAAGTAATAAGTAGTGTGTATATATTTATTGAGAGTGGACCATTAAGAAAGAGAGAGAGAGAGAGAGAGAGAGAGAGAGAGAGAGAGAGAGAGAGAGAGAGGTGGTGCATAAGATTTCTGCAAACAAAAAAAAAATTGACAGAACCTTTCTGTAAGCTTCTGGCCTGCAGCATGTGTGCAGCTCTTTGTCTTTCATCCTATCTTTTGTTTATAAAATCCCATTAAACTACTCATCTTTAGCCTTCAAATTTGATTCTTTCTTTGCTTCTTTTACAAGATTTATGTTACTAATTTTTTTTTTTGGTTTGAGGTTTAATTTAGATGGTGATCAGGCGGGTGCATTTGGGTAGGTAATGTGACCAAACACCAAACGCTTATAGAATATTGCTCGGCTAGGCTGCTACTAACTCTGCCAAGATATTACATGTATGTCTTATAGGTCTAAAAATCGTATATTACCAAAAACCGTTTTTTAGTATTTAATCAAACATTGTCAACTGTAACTCACTTTTTTTTTTTTTGTGCATAAGAGAATAATCCGGAGTTAAGCCGAATAAGATCACTAGGAGGAAGGGAGTTATACTCTCCCTCATGAGTGACTGCTATATTTACAGAGCTTGAAACCCAAGACGTTTGATTAAGCCAAAACAACTTCTTATCAGTTAATCTAAGTGCTCATAAGTCAATCGATACTATCTCGGTGGCCTTAATACAACTCAGTTAAGGTGACAATGTAAGAGTCAAAGATGATCAGAAATGTTAGATGTATCTTCACATTCTAAACACATATTTTAAGATATAATAGAGTGAAAATTTGACAATACAATAGCTAGAGATAATAGTACTTAAATCACCCTTGTCCTTGGACATGATTTGGCAGGTGGAAACAATCTAGTGAGACAATAAAGTCCTAACTCACGTGACATTCAAAGCAATATTGAACTGAACTATTCAACTATTGAAGTACTACTATCGGATCCTCTTTTCTTCAGATCTCATCTCTTGAACCTAGATCGGTCAACACTTGATCCGCCTTCCAAATTCATCCAAACTTGAGTTGTTTTACAAACTTGTAATTCTTTCCTTATAACTACACCGGGCAAACGGGTCGTGTTCGGGTGGGGTCAATTCGGGTCTTTCGATGATTTCGTGTTAATTCGGGTCGAGTCGAGTCATTCGCGTTTCGGGTTTGTTGTCGGGTCCATTTCGGGTCAACCCGGTCGGGTTATTTAGGGTCGGGTCATTTTCGGGTAAAAGAATAAGAGACAAAATACCATTTTAAGTCTTTTTTTTGTTCAATTAAAGTTATGTTTTGTCGGGTCAATTTCGGGTTGAGTGGTTTTGAATCAGGTTATTTCCGGGTCGGCTCAGTTACGGGTCAATAAAGATCGGGTCATGTTCGGGTCGGGTCGGGTCCAATCGGTTTTCGGGTCACATTCGGGTGTTGTAGTTCGGATCAATTTCGGGTCACGGGTACGGTCGGGTCATTCAGGTTGGGTCAATCGGGTCGGGTTGCTTTTGCCAGGTCTACTTATAACTAATAAGTTAAACGCAAATTCTTATTTCAGATGGCTCAATTCCGTCTGAAAAAAAAGACGGGGTTATGCCACTTTTTTCGTAAAATGTAACCACAGTTTATGACAACTTGTTTTCAACAGCGGTCAAATTTAACTGTCAAATGGTTACAAAATCTTTTTTTTATTGTTTCAGACCAAAATGATCCGTCTGAAGCAAGACCAACTGTAAGTTAAAAGCGGATAAAGATTTAATTATAATTCAGTTTAATTCAAGTTTATTTCAATCAAACTTTAATTTTTATTGGTTTGTGCTATTTTAAGTATGTCGGTCTTGCATATTTCGGTACAATATTAGTTGGATCATGAATAAATCAATTATGAATAAATTTAAGTGAAATGGGGAGAAATATTATTAAGATTATTGATTTTCACATATCTTGTTTCTTATTGCAGTATGTAAATGACCATTTAGCTTCACTTTGATTTATTTTTAGAACGGACTGAACTCGATAAGATATTAGAAAGAACAATATTTGCTATGGATTATTATTCACAAATTCTCAATTAAGATAGATATTATTCGTCTTAAGTTTAAAATATGCAAATACATATCAAATTGTCCCGCTTATTGCCTAGAAAAATACCAAAAAATTTTGTCGCCATTACTATCATGTGGTTGTATTAAAACCGTTTTAAATTTAAGACGGATAATGAAGTTAATAAACAACCCTTACTGATTACCATTTGGGTTTGGAATTTGTCAAACAAGTTGCAAGATGTACTGTAATAGTCAGTGTCATTTACTCAAATTTGACAGTTAAACCTCAGACAGAAGAAGACCCACTTGAAATATGACATGTTTAGCAGTTTGGGAATTCAGAGCTGAAAACTGTTCTCAACTCAGTCTCAGGCTGACTCCTCTTCTCCCCCTGGATTCTCCCTGCTTTTCCTAATTTCATCATTCTTCACTACATTCATGCCACTATTACCACATTCCAACTCTCTTAACCATAACCTATATTATTATAAACACAAATTTTTTGTTTTTAACGGACATATCCGTCACAGACTCACAGGTTTGTAACGAGTCAATTCAAGTAATACAGACAACCCATTTGTGATTCCCTAAGCTTTCTTATCTACCATAGTGGAAAATACTTGACCTGTTAAAAGCTAATTACGGATATATCTGTTACAAGGGAGACTTATTGATTAAACACAAATTATAACAGTACCCAATAATATACGGAGTAGAAACAAAATGAGCTTTTTTGATATCTAATAAAACTGAAACGATATTCTTCTAGTTTTTTAATCTTAAGAAATGAAATATCAGCCCGAAAAGTATCATAGTTCATTCATTTAAAAGCATGAGCTTGTATGTGTGTCCGAATCGAATATTATGTATCGATTAGTGTCTTTATTCTAAAATCAATTAGACAATGAAAATAACTATTAAAAACATATTAAAACCATCAAAATCCAAATTTGACAGAAAATAATAAGTACTCCAGTGAGTATATTTTCAATAATTACAAAGTCCAGTACTCAATGAGTCAATTCTCAATTTCTTTTCCTTTCAAAGTTTGTCAGTCTCTACTGATTCTGATTCTGAATCACACACACATGCAAAAGCAACAATTTCTGCACCCAACAAACCCACCAAATTAATTTATTTTTCTTACTAGTAATTAAATTTGAAGCAATGTCCTTTTTAAGAATATAATGAGAATAAAGCCAAAATTCCAAATCTTTGAATAAATCTCATATATTTTCTGAACCTTTTATGCAGAGAGGTCAGTGAGAAGTCAGAAGGGCATTTACTAACAGGGATTCAGACTTCAACAGTCAGAGCTGCATTACACTATTTTTTTACCACTTGACTCCAAATATCTACAGAGATATTCCTGTGTTTTCTTTGGTTTTATTTAGATATACATATAGTATTTGTCGCAAAGTCTCAAATAAGACCGTTTTTATATCGGGTTCAGTTAAAATAAAAAAATTAATACAGTAATCAGTTAGTATTTGTTTAGTTAGAAAATAAGTTAATAATGAGGCATCTACATCTGACAATTGTAGGGTTACTCTCTGACTTCCTGAAACTGTGAATATATCCCTACCAGTGCACAGCCCTAGGTCCTAGACTCTATATTGTGTGTATGTTATGTTATGTTATGCCCTCAACCTGTATTGTAATACACAAGACCTTCCTGCAATTAGATTTCTTGACTTTTTGTGTGCACATATTCTCATCGGAGACGGGCACTGTCCGTCACAAGTTGATGACGGATAGTGCCCTTCTCATAATATGCAAGTGTGACGGAGAGTGCCCGTCTTTAGTGAGACTAATTGTTTTGTGTGTGGAAAATGAGCTGACATTGTTGTTTAAATGATGCTTATTACTCTTTCGATCCTGGTCAATTGTTAAATGATGCTTGTTACTCTTTACACCACAAGAAATATTATCGACCCTATCTTTTGTGAGGCAAGGTTCTCTCCATTTCCTAAAAAGAAATGGAGGGTCATTTCCTCCCAATAATTCATATTTTGTTATGGAACAATATAGGCATATGAATTAGTGAGAAAGAAAGAATTGAACAATGCTTTTAGAGAGAAAATGAAGACTTGATAAATGGAGAAGATCCTAATGCATCTTTCGTAGCATGCATTTCCATTTGTGTCACAACTCACAACTGCTTCGGTAATTACCTCTTACAAAGTGTGTTTAAAGTTTAAAATTTCCTATCCGTTTGTATGTGAAATAACATAGAAGCGCCATTGACAAGGACAACTATCTTAAAAGAGACGGTCATTTAGCACGAGGTCGGCCAAATTGAAAATATATAGTTACTCTGTTTATAACAGCCTTAAAGGGTAGCCCGGTGGTGCACGATGTCATCCCCATAAGGCGAGAGTCCCGGGAA
This sequence comes from Heliosperma pusillum, assembly GCA_022085475.1. Lineage (NCBI taxonomy): Eukaryota > Viridiplantae > Streptophyta > Magnoliopsida > Caryophyllales > Caryophyllaceae > Heliosperma > Heliosperma pusillum. The sequence continues at coordinate 12,642 of JAIUZE010045542.1, read as the reverse complement.
GGATACCATCATAAAGGTGTTATAGAGGCGAGCCTTCGTCCTTACCATTTTGGCAACAAGCTGCTCCAAGAACTTGAACCTTGACCTCTCGGTCACACATCAACACCTTAACCGGTGCGCCAAGACCCCCCTTCTGTGTATAACAGCCTTATTTGAGTTTTAATCTCGTGAATTTCTATTACTATTCTTTTCTTGCTATTTTTTACCATCTCCTATTTATGACATTGTCACTAGCTTAATGGATGATTAATTGATTATGGGTGTGTTCATTTTCACCTACCAACTGTCCTTCAGATATTACCAAGTAATGTGTAAGATATGCACAGTAGAATCAGCATAAAATAAGGACTAATCACCAGGAAAACAAGTAATCCGTACTCGCTAATAAATTTAGAGATTCAACCAAATTTTTCTGCTCAAGTTAATGGTGTCCATGACTGACTGTACGTATGAACAGGGTTCATTGCCATGCATAATAATGGTGGAAACCCTGATTCGACTTTAAACCGTTAGTGTCAAAATCATCCTTATACTAAAAAGTTGATCTCCGCTTATGATGCAGAAGCAACGCAGCTAAACATGGTGAAATAGCAGCACTTTTACACCCTGCCCATCAAAATTTGTACATGTATGGACTTAAAAACTACTTCATACAGTATTATTTTCATTTCAGAAGAGTTCGCATAAAACAGTCTTACAGGATGGAAGTGACGGAAATCCAGAATACAGGTTCAGAACTTAACCCTTGATCATTAAAATTTCAAGTCATCACACATTCACACATGACAAGCGTCTGGCCAAGACTGTATAAGACTTGTCTCTGACGCGGGACATGAATTTTTCGAAGATGTTACGTATAAGAGTAGGACCGTCTTAATCTTAACTCCTGTTTCAATTTAATCAAATTCGAGTTCACCACAAATAATGCTGCTTCTTAGAGGAAGACAACTATATATTATCCTAGCAATTCAATGATGGAGAAATAATGTGGTCCAATATAATACAACTTGAAGCTTTGGACCATGAAGCCAACTCAAAGCATCACACAACTTAAGGAAACACAAACCAATATAAATATATATATACGTACAATATCTATTTCAGTGAAACCCTTATTTATGGCCACAAATTGGTTTATTAATCTGCCCCCACAATCTTATATCAGCCTCCAGTTTACAATGTTACAGACACAACTTAACTTAACTTTCAGGAGCCTATAACACTTTACTTTTGTACAGCTGATCCGGGTTTGTGTGACTGTGTCGCATTCTAGACACAGTTTCTAGTTCTTCAATATACGTATATAGGTCATGACCGTGTTTTAAAGGTCTCGAGGTGGTATCAGGACGAGTATTGATTGATTTCAAACAATGCAGAACATCGTGCCACTTACACGCCAAAGTCATGTACATGGATTATGATCACTCAAAATCAGTAAATTAAACTTGTTAAGAGTTTTGTTGATAGTTTTCCCCTAGCCGCCGATACAAAGTGGCAAACTACACCAGTTTATCGGGCCATTTTGCTATATTCCAAGTTATATATACTCTGTAGTTTGAATAAATCATAACAAAATTGTTGTATCGGATTGAATTAATAAATTGGTGGAATATTAGCAATAAACTAATAAAGAAACTAATGCCACGGTATTAAATTTATAAACTGGCTAGGATTCAACAAGAAAATAAAATATATAATCAACACTATGTAACAATACTATGCAAATTAAAAAAGCACAAATTCTCATTTAAGATCAACCAAATACGTAACAAATCACCCAACTTGTTACTAATACCAAATTTTTTGTTTGTATTACCACAATGTGGTAGTATTTGACCCATTTAAAGCTTAAGGCGGATATTACCTTGTTAAGCAAGACTTACGGTTAAAAAAGATCATCACAAATTCAACATTCAACATAAATTTTATTGAATACGTGAAGACTTATTTTAGATACAATAAAAAATTACACTTTTAGTGAAACTTTTCAAATTTTGTACATATACGAAGTATATATTGAATGATTTTTAATAATTAAAAACTGTTATGGGTACAAGATATTTATAAGGGAAGGAAGTCTAAATAAGGTTAGAATAAAGAGCTTGTAGAGGAAGTTATACTATGCTATGTTTACATAAGAATAATATCTTTGATATTTCTTGCTATTTACACATTGATATGTTTATACTGCTAATATGCCCCCGCAAGATGGACGTCGAAGGCCAATCTTGTCTCGTAGTTCGAGAAAGCACACTACAAGAATTTTCGTTTCGGACGATTACATAAAGACTACTGATTAAATTAGTCGCTAAATTGGCGACTGAAAATGAACATTGGCGACGGAATTCAGTCGCCAATTTAGTGACCACAGAACCCCATAAAATTTTGTAGGAAAAACTCGGGCGACTGATTTCAGTCGCCAAATTGGTGACTGAAAATCACATTAGAGACTGATTTCAGTCGCCAATTTGGCGACCACTTTAAGTCAGTCGCCAAATTGCCTTTTATTCTGAAAATCGCTAACCAGCCTTCCACCCTCTTACTTTACCCTTTCGAAAATCATCCTCATCCGACCACAAAAAATCACCCCTAAAATCCGACGACCACCCTCCACTACCAACCTCTGTCGAACTCCGTCAACCACCAGTACCACTCCAATCACCACCCTCATCCGACTGATTAATGTATGTTTACTTGATTAATGTCTGGTTTATTTGTTTTTATTTTCAATTTCTTAGATTAATGTTAGTTTTATTGTCTAATTTGTGATTTTAATTATTTTTTGATGATTTGGTAGGTTTATTTAAAGATTTGTGTTGATTATTAGGTGTTTAGATGTTATTTAGTTAGGGTTTGGTGAAATTAGAATTAGTGTTAGTATTGATAATTTTGTTTAGTTTTGTTATTATTGAGGTTTGATTAGTGGTAGTACGTGTTGTTAATATTATTAGTGTTGTTAGTATTAATTTTGTTAGTATTGTTAATTTTGATTTGTGTTAGTGAATTTAGTATAAGAGTTTTGATTAGTGTTAGTGAATTTAGTGTAGGAGTTAGTGTTGTTAGGTAATGGGGTTTTGATTTGTGTTGGTGAATTTAGTGAATTTTCATGATTTGTGTTAGTGTTTTTAGTATAGGGGTTTTGATTTATGTTGGAAGTTTTGTTGTTTAATTAGTTTTAGCATGTTAATAATTAATATTAGTTAGTGATGTTATATGTTAGTTAGTAATATTATCTTTTAATTTGTAATTATTGTTGTGTGGGTTAATGTTTAGATTAAAATGAAGAGATTGGAACGTACATGAATGTACGAATAAAGACTTGATAAGAAAAGACGTCCTACCGCTAGATTTATAAAGGGGGTTGCCGAGTTTATTGAATTTGCTAAACAACAAGATGAGTATGATTTAGTAGTAAACAAACTTAGGTGTCCTTGTATTAAATGCGAAAACATGAAATATCTACATGACATTGAAGTTAAAGAACATCTTTATACAAACGGGTTTTGTCCAAACTACTACAATTAGATTTCTCATGGAGAATCTTATTTTTCACTTCCCGAACAATCTCAAAGCCCACAAATGAGAACCCATATAGAGATATGGTAGTTGATGCCTTTGAGTCTAATATTTTCAATAATGATCATATACTAATGAATGAAGAAGAACTACACCCACAAGCAAAAGCCTTTTTTGACATGTTAAAGGCTTCTGAAAACCATTATATGAAGGGAGCAAAATGACATTGTTAGAAGCCGCCTCTAGGATAATAACTTTGAAATGTGAGTACAATTTACCATTTAATTGTGTTGATGGCATTGCTTCTTTGATTGAGGATGTTATCCTCGATAATAATGTTATGACCAAAAAAGTAGTGAAAGGTCTACAAGTTCCGCATTACAAGATTGATGCATGTTCCGATGGATGTATGCTCTTTTGGAAGGATGATACCTTACTTGACAACTGTATGAAATTTGGCGACTGATTTCAGTCGCCATTTTGGCAATTTGGCGACGCTTTTGTCAGTCGCCAAATTTGGCGACCGAAATCAGTCGCTCGAATTTTATTTGGTGACTAAGGCCTGCGACTGGGCCTTGGCGATTGATTTAGGCCGCGAAATTCATTTTGGCGACTGAAATCAGTCGCCAACTTCGGTCGCCTGAACGATGTTTTCTTGTAATGACACCGTTTGTGTAGTGGTTTTGTTAGAGCATCTGCGAGCTGGTCTTTGCTTGCGATATGTTGTATACAGATTTGTCCTTGTTGGAGTTGTTCACGGACGAAGTGAAAGGATAGGTCCATGTGCTTTATTCGAGAGTGAAAAACTGGGTTCTTGGTGTAAAGGGTTGGTGACATGTTATCACAGTAGAGGGCAGGAGGTTTCGTTATGACAATGTCGAGTTCAGTGAGTAAATTACGGAGCCATAGAACCTCAGTGGTGACAGCAGCTAGGGCGCGGTATTCGGCTTCCGTATTGGATAAGGCAAGGCCACGTTGTTTCTTAGAGGACCAAGAGATCGGATTGCGGCCAAGATAGATTATGTCACCGGTAGTTGATATATATATAATTATCTTTGTCTCCAGCAAAATCGGCATCACAAAAGGCATGCAGACAGAGAGGAGTAGTGCGATAGAGTCGAATGCCTTAGGTTTGAGTTCCTTGGAGGTAGCGAAGGAGTCGCTTCAAGGCAGTCCAGTGGTTAAAAGTAGGATGGTGTAGAAACTGTGCTAGCCGGTTGATAGTAAAAACAATGTCAGGACGAGAGAGTGAGAGATATTGGAGACTCCTAACAATCGTGCGATAGTTTGAGTGATCTTGGATTGGTTTGGTGTCTTCACGGACAAGAAGTGTGTCAGGTCCCATAGGTGTGCGTGATGAACAACCCTTGCAATGCGGAAATATAAAACATACCAGCATGTGAATTATATAGCGGAAAATACGGTATTTTAAAAAACCTTTATACATGCAAGATAGAAAAATACGAGGAGTGTCAAAATATTACAAACTAAATAAAAATACCACAAGAGACGTAGTCTCTCAAAGTGTTAACAAAGGACAAGTAATTAGCAACTAGCTAAACAACGTCTAGAGGTGTTTCATCCAGGGACAACGCCCGCTAGCTCACACCCGAACCCAAAATAGCATAAGCAAAAAGCCATCCATGCAAGCAACCTGTTCATTCATGAAAAAAACATGAACGCCACAATCAGTGGGGAGTAACTCCGGGTTCTCCCAGCCATATCACTTAACGTACATATAAGGAAATACAAAAGTAAAATCATGCATATATAGATATACATGTGAGTTACGATAAGAATAGATAGGCAATTCTATAGATAATGATAAGAACATAAGAGGCACAATTCCGAATCCATCATGATATTCAAAGACTCGGGAAAGACACTCTTAGGCAATCGAATACGCTCACTAGGGCTTGCATCTCACCGTTAGCGGTATAAGATTGATAAGATTGAGACTCGACAGACAACCAAGTCAAGTCATGCGATGATCACAGTAAATCCAACATATTATCATCCATTCACGAACCAAGACATTGACGGTGTCCAATCATGCAATGACCATGAATAATATCATGAAATCACGCATTCAAGAACGACACAAGACGACATCTCTCACGGTAAATGAAACGCACTAGCATCGTGTAAATGGCAAGTATGATTAACAGGCATCCACGAGATGACATTTCCCTGAACGCATACGCGATGCTTACATTTCGCCTATGTAGACACATTTCCTCCTGGTAGGAACGATAAGGCTCCTAATCTAAACCTGGCCAGATTCTCGGAATCACATTTTCCGATTCGATATGCGATCATGTTTCGCACCCAAGACTCGGGCTTAAATAATAATAAATGTCGAGTACCCACATTCTCGGTAGATCAATTCACGAAAGAGGCGGAAAACGAGCTCAAGCCTCATAACATGCGGTACGCTACATGCAAATAACACCACCTCGCAAGTACACAACATTTGACGGCCGGGTCGAACACCGCAACGTTCAACTCCCAACAACGTCGTCGTATGCCCACTAACACATGCATTTAAGCAGTAGGATACCTCTCCGTTCCGACATTCCAGCCTTACGAACGGGAAGGTAGCCAAGGAAATGAGAGTACCAAGCACAAGACAAAATAGTGCTCAAACCGTATCATTTGTAAAAACCGACTCAAAGTGGGAACATACCAAAAACCGTCACAAAACATGAGAATAGGGAATCATTTAAGTTTAAATATGATAAACATGAGTCAATACATGATACATAAGCATTAGAACAAGTTTATGAAGCATAATGAATAAAAACATAGATCACCTCTCCAAAACAACGTTGTTTGGAAACCACCGAAAACAAGGGTCCACTTCAAACGGTCATAACTAGAGTTCTAGACATGGGAATGCAGAAATTCTAAGTCGAGGTGATAGCTTAACCTCTTACGGTTCCAACGAGATATCACACGCCCAAAACAAGCAAGCAACGAAGGAGATATGATCATTTTACGAAAAGGGGTCAGTGCAGGAAAAGTTCTGTTTGGCAGCGGGTGACGCGGCCTGCGTCCTATTCGGACAGGTGAGAGTCACACAAGTCACCACAATTTCACTAAGGCATAATACAAGTATCATCTATCATCACAATTCATCAATTCTCATATCAATTATCAACTAACAACAACCATCATCAACAACAAAATTCCTAAGATTACTAATCATATTCTAAATATGATTTCTAACATGGAAAACACATTAAAACACGTAAATGATATCGAGTAACCCTTCACCGTTACCTTTTCGCGTCTTTAAACGGTTCTAAACCTTCCTAGTCTCCACCTACATACAATTAGATAATAAAAGATGAATATCATTCACCTTAAGAAAGACGGATAATTTAAAAAGCGAGAAAGACGGTAATTTTATTACCAATACGGATAGAGGAAGATAAGAGGGGAAGAATAAGACGAACTTACGAGAATTTGAGCGAGAAATGAACGAACTATGACGAATCTAAGCTTGGAAGAAATGGAAGCTAGGTTTTGGGTGTTTATGGTGAGGAAGAAGAAGATTGAGTTGTGAGGGAGTGAATTAGGTTAAGGTGAGTATGAGGGAGTATATATAGGAGAAAGTCAACGAAAGTCAAAGACGGCTCGAAAGTCAAGAAAAGTCAAAGACGACTTAAAATTCAAGAAAAGTCAAAGACGACTTAAAATTCAAGAAAAGTCAAAGACGACTTAAAATTTCAAGAAAAGTCAAAGACGACTTAAAATTCAAGAAAAGTCAAACTCGACTCAAAAGTCAAGAAAAGTCAAACTCGCCTTAAGACGGGATTTTCATGGAATCTCGCAGAAATTCCGAATACGAACTCGGAAATTCTAAATTCGACTCGAAACTTAAAATTGTATATTAAAACTTAAATTTGCTGAAAAGATTCGTAAAATATTTCTACTAGAAAAATAGGGTACATTTCCGGGTGTTACAATCACCCCACCTTTTAAAAAGTTTCGTCCTCGAAACTTGAGAATAGAAAATAAAAGTATCAAGGACAAGAATCGGTTTTCAAAATTAATACGAAAACTTTTATAAGGGAAAAATATTTATGAAACGAAGTTCATCTAGAAAACGGTTTAAAGAAGAATTTTCATAAGTGTGAAACTTTACTTACGGATCTCAAGAATGCTCGTCGCGAACGAGAACTCTAATTATCCAAACCAATCTTTGTCGAAATAGTGAAGTCGAAATTCAAAACAACGTTAGTAAGTGCAGGACTAGTTATCAGACGTCTCCAATAACAAGTGCAAACATCCAACCAAACGCAAAAATCCAAATATAAAAGCAAAAGAAATCCATTTTCTCCAAAAAGAGGGTACACAAACCATTTTTAAACTTCTTTGAAACGTTAACTTAGAAATATAATATGGAAGTTTGAAAGTTTTATCAAAGATAAAATCAAATAACAAGACATTACACGTACATAGAGCGACTCGAACTTAAAGTTCACAAATCACGATAACAATATATATACAAAACACGCACAAACGAAACAAATCGAACTCTTAGGGATATGAAGAATCACGATGAAGTCGGCAGGAAGATCTATAAGAATTCAACATCACTAACTCTACTAATAAACTAGATCCTCAAGCGAATACAATTTACCCATTTTGCAACTCATCATTTTCAATCATCCGAAATCCTACAAAAATACTTCATAATCATGAAACTTCGAGTAACAAATCCCAATTATTCAAGTCCAATTAGAATCTACTGAGGTCCATCGGCACGGTAGACTCCACAATTAACAATCCACATGAGAATTCATTGCGAACTCTAATCTTCTTAGCTCCATCAAAACTCTTATTAGAAACCACCAACAAAATATTTATATCTAGGGAAACATGATCGCTAACAACCACAAGGTAAAAGAGGCTTACTATGAAATCCTTTGATCCAATTTATTCCAAAATTCATTATCCTAAGTTATTAACAATGAACTTTCTCATCTTCAGAAGTTAAAACACAAATCCTCAAAAGAGATTAGTCACACAATCTCATTTCACTTAACTTTTGCCAATCATAGGGCAATGCGACCGTAAATCAATTTATTTAGCTCCTTCAAACTCTCAATACATCGGTTTTCGCTTATGACGATATTCCTCAAGTTTGGTCATCCAATCCAAATTCCACAAGGTAATTATTCCCGTTAGGATCCAACATTTAAAGACCACAATCTCCCAAGTAACACTTAAAGAAATCACTAAACTTCCTAACCACAGCTACCGACTATCATTATGCTTATTTCGATCCTCAAAAATGATATTGCAACTTCAAGTTTTCATAGTCTATACCACTAGGAGAGTTTCATCCTAAGCTTATCCTCAATTCTTTATAATCATTTAAACACGAAACTAGCTCAAAAGGACGGTAGGTACCATATTGGAAACTTCTTTAAAACACACCTATTAATCCTTATGTTAGCTAATAAGAAAACTAGCTCACAAGAGAGTAGGGATAAAAGAACATGATACAAGGAACATTAGGAGGCAACATCAAAAGACTATGATAAGAAGGAATTAAAAGACGAAGGCGAAAAAGGAAAACGAGGTTGAGGAAGAGACAAAGCAGATAGTAGAGTTATGAAGATATCTGAGTAAGAAAGAAAGTACGAGCTTGTAATTTCTTAAAGATCAATCTTGACAAAAACATTCAAGAATGGAAATGAAAAGGAATGATGGCACGAGTAAGGGTTTAAGATTTAATCCACAAAGTTCCCTTTTCAAACTCAGGGCGATAGCAAAGCAAATCATCTCAATAACAAAGGTCTCTTACAAGGGACCCTCGTACCACAAATCATCGGAGTAAGGTACACCTAGTTTTTAACAAATCGATTACAACCCAATTCATCCATACTTTCATATAACACGGATTCCCAATTGCGGAATTGCAACTTAAGTATAATAACATTCCTTTAGCTCAAATATTCAACACAACCTCAAAGGTTTCTTTAATTGAAGGACTAACCAATACTCTCTTATACTCGGTCATTTTCAAGTCTATAGCCCACGAGTTCATTATTATCAAAGTACAACATCAAGCCAAACATTATCATTAACATCCCAAGGTATTTCCATCATTGATTACATCATCGAACCTCGCTCATATCTATAATCCTCAAGTAATATGGTTCAACTTACAACGAAACCTTACTACTTCAAACGAGTCTCCGATACTCTAAGGTAAGATCATATCTTTAAATCCAAGAACTACAGCCAAATGCTTTTCCACCAAGCCTATACTCACAAACACACAATAGGAAGCCATGCACAAGAAGTCGCTTAACCTCAAAAGTATTTCGCACCTCAAGATATCATTTAAAGCTTCTCATTTACACCACTTAGACATATCATAAGTATGGTCTTCAAAACAATACTACACTTTTAAGTCCAAAAGATTAAATTATTAATGAGTTAAGAAATCCTAGCCAACTCATTCAACTTACACCATCGAATATCATGAACTATTTACATACAAGTCATGACAAGCATTTATACACTAAAATCATCAAACATATTTTACCATACTTTCCTCAAGGATACCAACTCTCACCACCATAGGGTGAAATTAGATCTATACCATTTTCCTCAAATCACAAATTCATTCTAACAAACACTAATAGTCCACAAAGTCTAAAATTCTTCCAACCAAGTACAATATACCACAAACAATTGGGTATGGCATCCACAAAAATGTTACAAGAGGAAGGTAAGGATACCAATGGTAAAATGGAGGAAACTATCAAGAGTAATTTCCAAGAGGCAAACAAGTTGGAAGAGAAAGAAGCACCAAGATAGAAGGAAGAGAGCATAATACAAGAAGGACGAGAGAATTCATAGACGAGGAAGAAATACACTTTAATTAGGCTTGTCAATCTTCAATCTTCGGTAAAGGATACTTTTCTAGGTAACACATTGATCCACCTTAAGACGGTAGATACAAACAAACATAACATCACTCAACACAATCAACAAACAAGTTAGAACCTAACAAACATCAAGTACACCAAGACTACCACCTTAGGTCCTTAAGTCTACCCATCTCTCATTTATTATTTCAAGGTCAAGTAGTTTAAGTTTAGGGTTCACGTGTGTGCGTCGGGAGCGATAAAGCTCTGATACCAACTGTGACAACCCTCGCGAATGCGGAAATAATAAACAAACAAGCATGTGAATTATATTGCGGAAATAGGTAGTTTTTTAAAAAAACTTTTATACATGCAAGTTAAATAAAACGAGGAGTGTCAAAATATTACAACTAAGTGCGGAAAATAACAAAGAGACGGAGTCTCTCAAAATGTTAACAAAGAACAAGTGTTTAGCAAATAAGCTAAAATCGTCTAGAGGTTAATCTTCCAGGGACAACGCCCGCTAGCTCACACCCGAACCCCAAAACATCCATATCCAAAAGGCATCCAAGCAAGCAACCTGTTCATTCATGAAAAACATGAACGCCCACAGCAGTGGGGAGTAACTCCGGGTTCTCCCAGCCATATCACCTTTAACGTACATATAAGGAAATACAAAAGTAAAGCATGCATATATATATATACATGTGAGTTGCCGATAAGAATAGATAGGCAATTCTATAGATAATGATAAGAACATAAGAGGCACAATTCCGAATCCATCATGATATTCAAAGACTCGGGAAAGACACTCTTAGGCAATCGAATACGCTCACTAGGGCTTGCATCTCACCGTTAGCGGTATAAGATTGATAAGATTGAGACTCGACAGACAAACCAAGTCAAGTCATGCGATGATCACAATAAATCCAACATATTATCATCCATTCACGAACCAAGACATTGACGGTGTCCAATCATGCAATGACCATGAACAATATCATGAAATCACGCATTCAAAGAACGACGACACAGACGACATCTCTCACGGTAAATGAAACGCACTAGCATCGTGTACATGGCAAGTATGATTAAAAGGCATCCACGGGATCATATATCCCTGAACTCATACGCGATGCTTACATTTCGCCTATGTAGACACATTTCCTCCTGGTAGGAACGATAAGGCTCCTAATCTAAACCTGGCCAGATTCTCGGAATCACATTTTCCGATTCGATATGCGATCACGTTTCGCACCCAAGACTAGGGCTTAAATAATAATAAATGCCGAGTACCCACATTCTCGGTAGATCAATTCACGAAAGAGGCGGAAAACGAGCTCAAGCCTCATAACATGCGGTACGCTACATGCAAATAACACCACCTCGCAAGTACACAACATTTGACGGCCGGGTCGATCAACGCATAGCGTTCAACTCCCAACAACGTCGTCGTATGCCCACTAACACATGCATTTAAGCAGTAGGATACCTCTCCGTTCCGACATTCCAGCCTTACGAACGTGAAGGTAGCCAAGGGAATGAGAGTACAAAGCACATAACAAAATAGTGCTCAAACCGTAACATTTGTAAAAACCGACTCAAAGTGGGAACATACCAAAAACCGTCACAAAACATGAGAATAGGGAATCATATAAGTTTAAATATGATAAACATGAGTCAATACATGAAACATAAGCATTAGAACAAGTTTATGAAGCATAATGAATAAAAACATAGATCACCTCTCCAAAACAACATTGTTTGGAAACCAACGAAAACAAGGGTCCACTTCAAACGGTCATAACTATAGTTCTAGACATGGGAATGCAGAAATTCAAAGTGGAGGTGATAGCTTATCCTCTTACGGTTCCAACGAGATGTCACACGCCCAAAACAAGCAAGTAACGAAGGAGATATGATCATTTTACAAAAAGGGGTCAGTGCAGGAAAAGTTCTGTTTGGCAGCGGGTGACGCGGCCTGCGTCCTACGACGCAGCCTGCGTCCTATTCGGACAGGTGAGAGTCACACAAGTCACCACAATTTCACTAAGGCATAATACAAGTATCATCTATCATCACAATTCATCAATTCTCATATCAATTATCAACTAACAACAACCATCATCAACAACACGATTCCTAAGATTACTAATCATATTCTAAATACGATTTCTAACATGGAAAAACACATTAAAACACGTAAATGATATCGAGTAACCCTTCACCGTTACCT
>JAIUZE010045540.1:0-34005 GCA_022085475.1 Heliosperma pusillum | reverse complement strand
GATTCTGGAATCATATGAAACGGAGTTTGTGAATGCTTTCATTAAAGCACATCCTAATGTGAATAGAGATGATGTTTGGAGTAACCATGAGGATCAATTTGCAGCATGGTTTCGGAACCATGTAATTGAGTTAAATATCCAAGATGATTTGATAAGGACTTGGGCCTTTGGTCCTTCACGAGAGGTGAAAACGTGGAATCGTTACTCGGTCAACGGATTTAATTTCCATACATTCAACTACGGTAAGAATAAGGCTAGGTGCAATTATGGTGTTACTATTTCTTCTCTTGATGACAACGAATACTATGGTATAGTTGAGGATATATTTGAGTTGAGCTATAATGGGCGTGAGCTTTCTTATAATACTGTCTTATTTAAGTGTGAATGGAAGGATAACTCTGTGGCCGGTATGAAAGTTCATGAACGTTATAAAATCGTCGAAGTGAATCATACCCGGACATACTCAAAGTATGATCCATTTATACTCGCACATCAAGCCAATCAAGTATATTTCGCTTCTTATCGAAGCACGAAGAATGATCGAAATCAAAAGCAGTGGTGTGCAATTTTTAAGACAAAAGCACGCTCACAAGTAGATACAACTTTTTTTCAAGAAGAAATAGTATCTAGCGGGTTTTTGTTGTCTCCACCTGATGAGGACATCCATGAGAATGGAAATGAAGAGGGTGAAGGTTTAGAGAACGAGGATGGTGATGGTCAAGTTGCCGGTGATGGTGGTGTTGATAGTGATAATGATAATGAATCAATTGGTGATGATGATGAGGACGAATTTGATGATGATAATGATTAATTGGGTAAAGATATATTTATATATATTTTAATTAAGTTTTTTTATGTTATTTGATGTTTTTTTATGTTATTAACAGCTTATGTTTGTTTTTTATGTTATTAACCGTTTCTAACCATTTGAATATTTGTGTACTTGTAGATGGCAGGAGGTCGAGGTAGACAACGTGGCGGCGGTTCAAACAGACGCCGTAGTACTTCTTCAGTCGACGAGGAGGAGATGGAGATTATTGATCAGCAGAGTCCGGTAGTGGTCGAGGAATCGACCAATGACGATGAGTCCTCGGATCAGACATCGGAGATCCAGTTCACCTCGGAAGGGAAGATGATACTTGATCCCGCGGGTTTTTGGTAAGACAACGACCAATGTCTTTAATTTATTATTTTATAATTATATTACATTATTATTTACCATAAATGCATACTATTCCATAATTTATTTTTCAGGTTTTCGTCTCAAAAGGTTGTACGCGGTTGTACTCAGAGTACAAAGATGAAGATGACGGGAGTTGCTCCTACTTGTTGGACCAAGGCTACCTCTGCACAAAAAGAGGAGTGGTTCAATAATTTTAGGGGATATTATTTTTGTTTATATTTTCTTATATTATTATAGTTTTTAATTAATAATTTATTTTACTAATACTTACCTTTTAAATTGGAGAAAACATTTGACTGGCCGGCCGGAATAGAGTATATTGTACGTCAAAGGTACAATGAGACGTGCACTAGACGGTTAAGGGACAACATGTATAAGGTTGTCAAGAGGAAGAAGAAGCCGGAGCATATGAGAGGTATTTAATTGTTTTTGTTATTTGTATATATATAGTTATATTTTTACACATTTTATCATATTTTATAATACTTATTTAACTTGTAGGTGGTGCATATGAGGATATGCTTAAGTATCGTGAAACTGAGGAGTTTCAGGCTAGGTCGGCCCAAGCATCCAAAAATAAAAAAGGAGGAAAGAAAGATGGAGCGGCTGAGCCGTCGCATCACGCAGGATCTCGATCTTTCCTTAGCCTAGTTTTGGGTGTAAGTTATAATTTCCACTTTTTCCTCCATTTGAAAATTATAACTTAAATTCTTTTTATTATTAAAATTTTCTTATCCAAGTCTTTAATTTTTTCTTTTAGAAGGGTAAGAAGAAAAAAGCTAACACGCCCACAGCTCCGGAGCTCTTCCTTGACACCCATTCCCGGCTCGAAGACAATAGAAGATATTGGATCAAACCAAAAGATAAGGAATTATATGGAAGTTTCAAGCATTTTTGTATTTTTACAATAAGTTCAATTTTTTGAATGTTTAACCAATATTGTCGCTATTTTTAATAACAATGTTTATATTTTGTAGGAAGCATTTTCCGCCGAGAAACTTAGGCATCCCGAGAAACCCGATAACGAGATTTGGTTCGACTTAGTAAAGGGATTCAAGAAGGGGAACGTCTACGGGATTGGGTCGGCAAAGAACGTATTTTACGAAACTCCAAGGGGAAGAATGTCGTCCACCTCAAACCAAACCTACGAGCCGACAGTCGTGGGAAGACTCCAAGCCGCACTTGACGAGGAAAAAAGAAAAAACGCGGAAAAGGGTGAAGAATTACGGATAATGAAAGAGAAATTCAAGGCTTGGGAAAGCAGGTTTGAGAATTGCAACCAAGGTCCCCCTCCCTATCGGCGGGATTATGATGAAGGCAATGGAAGTGGTGGATTCCAGGCCGAATCCAATATAAACCTTGACTTCTGATATAGTTTAGAAACTTGTTACTTGAAACAATTTATGGTTGAAACAATTCCGTTTAAGAAAATTTGTAAACTTGTGAATAAACCCGATTTCCCAATTGGCAATAGAGGGAGTAGCTCATTGCCTTATAAGGTGGTAAACTCTCCCCTCTTTTCTCAATGTGGGATTACACTCACATGTGGGACAATTGAGTTTCTTCAAAACTTGAAACAATTTTTTTTATCTATATGAGGATGTTGGTTTCACATCGTGTTGTTGTAAATGTGTGAAATCTTTGTGTTTTCTTGTATACTTGCAGGTATGGTATGGTATGGTAGGGTAGGATGAAAACAGAAATTTTCATGCAATATCACATGTATTTTGGCGACTGAAATGTTCATTTGGCGACTATTTTCAGTCGCCAAAACCCCTGTATTTTTGCAAAGTGAAAATCCATTTGCGACTGCTTGGCGACTGAAATCAGTCGCCAAATTGGCGACTGATACTATGGTAGTCGCCAAAATGGCGACTGACGGCGACTGATTTCAGTCGCCAAATTGGCGACTACATAATCTTTCAGTCGCCAATTTGAGCGACTGATTTAAGTCGCCATTTCCCCAAATTGGCGACGTTTTTTTCAGTCGCCAAATTTGGCGACTGAAAGTAGTCGCCTGAATTTTTTTTGGCGACTAATGACTGCGACTGGGTCTTGGCGACTGATTTCAGTCGCCAAATTCATTTTAGCGACTGAAATTAGTTGCCAATATCAGTCGCCTGAATGTTGTTTTCTTGTAGTGAGTCTTGGATGCGAAATGTCATCGCATTTCGAATCGGAAAATGTGATTCCAAGAGTCTGGCCAGATTTAGACTAGGACCGTATTATGATCGTCGTCCTACAGGAAGGAAATTAGTCTACATATACGAAATGAATTGAATCGTGTATGCGTTCAGGGAAATGTTTTATCCGGTGGATGCCTTTTAATCATACTTGCATGTACACGGTGCTAGTGCGTGTCATTTACCGTGAGAGATGTCGTCAACGTATTGTACGTTTGAATGGATGATTATATGATTGATTACTTGTGATCGTTGGATGACTTGGCATGGTTTGTTTGTCGAGTCTCAATCTTATCAAACTTATGCCGCTTACGGTGAGATGCAAGCCCTAGTGAGTGTATGGCTGCCTAAGAGTGTCGTCCCCGAGTCTTTCTATAATATGATGGTTACGGATTTGTACTTCATATGCTCTTATCTTTATATATTGAATTGCCTATTTATCCTTCTCGTACTTCACATGTATATTTATATATGTATGCTTCTACTTTTGTATTTCCGTTTATGTACGTTTATTGTGATATGGCTGGGAGAACCCGGAGTTACTCCCCACTGATTGTGGCGTTCATGTTTTTCATGGATGAACAGGTTGCTTGCTTGGATGGCTTTTTGTTTGTGGTATTTTGGGTTCGGGTGTGAGTTAGCGGGCGTTGGCCTGGAGGAGTCACCTCTAGACGTTGTTTAGCTAGCTGCTAATACCTTTGATGTTGGATAGCATTTTGAGAGACTACGTCTCTTGTAGTATTTTATATTTTGGTTTGTAATTATTGACATTCCTCGTACCTTTCTATTTGCATGTGAAAAATTTTAAAAACACCGTATTTTTCCGCTATATTAATCACATGCTTGTATGTTTTATTTCCACATTCGCGAGGGTTGTCACAAAACCAAAAGAAAATGTTCTTAGGTTAGACTCAAGACTAGTGAGGAGACCAAAAGAAAACGTTCTTAGGTAAATCCTTAGACTAGTGACGAGACCAAAAGAAAATGTTCTTGAAATAATAAGATTATGATCTATGAAGTGGAAGTACCTAGAAATTTTAAAAATTTGATTTTCTAACATAAGAGACTTATGAAACTAAATGGAATCTATGCAAAGAAAATGTTTTATTTGGAGTTGTCCAATTGTAGTTGCAATGATAAACATGTAGATGTCTTCAAAAGCCAAGTTAATGCGTAACTATGCTTAGATCCGAATCATCAGTGAAATACCTCATAGTAGGTGTGTATAAGATACACATCAAAACCATATGTCCAAATAGGGATTTGGAATAGGATGTGTACATGACACAAGCCTAAGGTATCTACCTACCTAAGGCATCTACCTAGAGGTTATGATGATATTTTCTATTATGAGATATAAGAAGAGTTTCACTCGAATTGTCGAAAAGTCATGTATAGACATGAAATTCAGTGGGAGTTAAAGTCATGTATAGACATGAAGTTAAGTGGGAGTTAAAGTTATCATGTAAAGACATGAAATTCAGTGGGAGAAATTGTTTTCCACGTGAATGACGTATCACTCGTTGTCAGTAACGTATTCGTGTTACCTTTTTTAAAGGAATTGTTGGATTTTAATGCTGGATGAAAGAGGGCAACATGTATACTAAAATCAAAATCTATTGTGGAATAGAAGACTTTAGTTTGGCATTTGGAAAGGTGACTTATATCGATAAAAGCCTTTATCTATTTCAACAAGTTAAATAGGTTATTTATGTTGATAAAAGTGGGATCACTATGAAAGGGTCATAGTTATCCACTGAACCTAAGAGTTGTTGATCACATGATACCAATCATGTATGCCATTACATACACATACCTAAATGAATTGTATGCTCGGAGCATGACCAGCCAGCCTATAACAAAATTAATCCACATGAGTGTCATTGGATAGCCGACTAGAAAATCCATAGGGTTCTCAAGGAGAATTAGGGATACATTCTTGTGTTTGGTAGAGAAAATTTGGATATGTGGTAAAGGTAAACCCAAATTCCAAACTTATAAGGATTTATCGAAATCCTAGGCATACTTTTGTTATATAAGAAGCGAAAAACTAAAAGCATGATTGAAGAGTCAATCATTATAAATTCTACAAATAGATACATAGTACATTATGATGAGGATAAGGTGGCATACAAGGAGCTAATGGTAGATCTTTTCACCTAAATACCTATCAGTTATCATGATAACGAGTGAGAGCATCTTTCAAACTAAAGAGCCCAACACTAGACAGAGATCTAGACATGTACGTAGATGAATTCATGTTATTAGGAATAACGTTAGATGGAAGGAAAAATCAATTCACAAGGTTGGAATAAATGAATATATGGTATATTCACTACCCAAGCCTTTATTCCATTTAAATAAGATCATCATGAATTGTCATGGACGAAATAAACTTTAGATTATATGATATGAAGCAATAGCATTGTATTGATTGTTCATATATGATAATCACATTTATCGTTTGAGTTTCTAAAACTCGTTTTGTGCTTTGTTATATTCAAATGGGTTGTAGAGACAATTTTGAACCCCATTAAAGTGGGCTGTATTAACATTGCATTGGCCCATAGTCACTTATATGAGGTGACATCTCGAAGTGACTAGATTGTGGTGCGATTGATGGCAAGTTCAAGTGACTTAGGGTCATAGTGATGACCAATCGATCACATAGGCAGACTGTATGAGACACTCTGTCGGGAAGTGACCGCTTATTGAGTTGTGGCAACTCAGATAGCCTGGTTGTGGCAAGAGCTACTATAATATTCTTTTTTAGTCAATTCTTTGACTAAAGACTGTTCGCCTAAGGTGGCACAGTTTCAGAGTGACATTGATTTCTACTTAACGACCTTCGTAACTAGGGTCAAATGAGCATCTTTTGGGTCATGTTGAGCTGTGGCTATTCGAAGGGAATAGTGCGATAGGATTTGTCCATCCCTTGCGAGGGTTGTTTTAAAATCTCAAGGCCACTCGAGGAGGAGTAAGCTGAAAATGCGTGGCGACGCTCGGAAGGTATCTATGGTACATAATTCCGGTCAGACAGTTACTCTCCAGATCGAGGAAACCACTCTTGATATGATCATATGCAAGTACGACTTGCAAGACACCTTGCATTAAGTGGGAGATCGTAATAGGACAAAAGAATTGGTGACGCACACTTGTCTCGGACAAGTGGGAGATTGTTGGAGTAAATGTCCTCAACAATAGTGCGATCATATAATTAAATCTCGATAATAAGAATGCAAAGGGATGATGAATAATATAGTCAACTGGTCAACATTAATCGGTAACAATTGGCTCAATTGAGTTTGACGTTACTGTCGTATGACGGTGGTGATCAGTTGATCCCTTGAGGTCACACCTAAAGGACAATCCCCTAATCATGTACATTAATTAATTGTATAGCGATACAGATTAATTAATCCCTTAAATTGAACCAAGTTTAAATTATATGTGAGAAATATATCTTATTGTAATATGATTAAATAAGATTCATTTTAGTAATTTAATTGTTATATTACTAAGAATGCATTATGTTTATGAAACATTTGAGATAAGCAAAATTGGTTAATTATAATTACAAATTGTTGTAGATTATAGTAACCAAATATGAGATGACCCATTTTATTTACATGTAATTATAAAATGTGATTTAAAATGTTAAGTCTAATTTATTTGGTATGAAATTGCATTTAAATTAGTTAAATGTACATTTATAAGCAAATATTACATGTTACATGTCTCATGTGACACATTGTATGACAATTGACATTTGACAAAGTTAACATGGACACCTTATAATTAAAGGGGGCCGAAAATATTGTGAGTTTATGTGTTAGTGGGTGTTTTTATTTAATTGTTAAATAGAAACATCATCATAACCTAAAGGTATAGCCTTACATACCTAGTGCTTTGTTAAGAACAAAAGCAAAAGCCCACCCTTCCCCATGACATGCATGTGCCGGCTCCGTAAGGGAGAAAAGAGAAGTGTTTTTCTCTTATAAGATACTCACTTGATCTCAAAGTGTAGTATGCAACTTATCTCTCTACATCTCTACATTCTCACACTAAAAGAACTTGAGAAGTTCATCTTGTGTTCATAAATTTACTAATAAAATTACTAGGAGTAGTAATAATGTTTATTAGTCACTTTTAAGGGAACTATTATATTATACTAGTGTAGTATTTTATATAGTGATTAAGGGTAGTCTTGGTGCAACTAATTGGACTGTTCAAGAACAAGATTAGGAAGGTGTCCTAATCTTGTGCCCATATTTGTTCCAATATCAATGTAAGGAAAATGTTTCTTCTTATTTTGTATTAATATGTTTTGCATGCATAAGATCTTAATAGTTTAAGTGTAAACTATTCATAATATGATATTATAAATGTCTAATATTGAGTTTTATAAACTTACATTACCGGGAACATTCAGGAGGGTGACATTTTTCTCAATGTGCATGAAATCGAGGCAATGCCTGACCTCCATGTCAGGCCAATTTGGAAGTTTATCAAAATATATGGATCTTTTCTTATACCCACGAGTAGACAATTTATTAGAGCCGTTCTTCTTCCCATATTTTATCTCAATATGCTTTACTTTCTAATAAACTTCATGCCCACTCAAAATTCTAGGAGGTTGACGTAGTTCTTCACGTCCATTAAATGCTTTATGCTGCTTGGGATAACAATGGTCACGATCCAAGCCCCTCCTATTTCCCAAATACTCATGCTTATGAGAACACTTCAAGTATTCAGACTCGACATCCTCCCCACACAATGGACAAGCCTCTTTCCCATGCACAGTATGCCCAGAAAGGTCGCCATAAGCCGGATAGTCGGATATTGTACACAATAACATCGCTCTCAAATTGAAAGTTTCATTCTTATATGCATAAAATACTTCTATCCCACAATCCCACAAAATTCGCAAATCATCTAAAAGAGGTTCCAAATAGACATCTATATTATTTCCAGGTTGTTTAGGGCCAGAAATTAACAACGACAACATCAAATACTTTCTTTTCATGCACACATATGGAGGTAAGTTATATATAGACAACACTACTGGCCAAGTACTATGTTGGGTACTCATGTTTCCATGTGGGTTCATTCCATCAGTGGACAGTGCTATTCGCAAACATCCTTATGAATCTTGGTATCACTGGAAAATACCACAACACCTTAGCCGAGATCCCTTCCTTATACTTATAACGCCACACAAAACAAACCGGACAATTGGTTAAGTTTTGATATAATTTTCGATACAATACGCAGTCATTTGGACATGCATGTATTTTCTCATATTTCATACCCACTCCTCTAATTAGTTTTTTAGCCTCATATGTCTTAACGGGAAGAACATTTCCATCTTGAAGCATGTCGTTTATCAAGGCTAATAAACTAGTGAAACACGTGTCACTCACCCCATTTGCGCCCTTGATATTATACAACTTCACCACAGCCGACATTTTTGTGTACTTACAACCAGGGTACAGAGGCGCTTCAGACTCACACAACTTCTCATACATGTTGTCAAGGTCATCCAAATTAATATTGTCATCTTCAAAAGCATTTGATTCATCATCTTTTTCTTCATTATCTGTAGACCCAACATTCAACTTGTTTGCTTCCAACTCAACATACTCGGCAAACTCGGTATCATCACTTAGCCTTTCGTATACCTCAAGATCATCTTTTTCAAAGCTATTCTCTTCCTCTAATGATTCCCCATAAAAAATACAACGGGTATAGGATCGACTAAAACTATACTTTTCTAGGTGAATTTTAACGTCAGGAATAGCCATATACCTAATATTACCACATCTTTCACAAGGACATGGAATACTAGAAGGACCATTCAAAATGTTCGCAACGACTTCATAAAATTCAGCTAAACCATCCTTATAGTTTGGGTCACTTATATTCGCAACATTCATCCAAGTTCGAGTCATTTATCTACATTCGTAATATATATAGTAAGCCAACTAATTCAGAAAATCCAACTAATATATATATAAGGCAACTAATTCCCAAATTCAATAATAAACGACATTCAGGAAATCCACAATAATAAGAATTGAACAATCTAGCTAGAAAATCTTAATAAGAAATAGTTAATAAAAATAATACCTGATTAATAAGAAATAGCAGACGGTGCCAACAGTGACGGAGATGAAGACATGGAGTATGTCTTAGTGTTTTTGGTTTTGTGTTGCAGTATGATCGCTTTGTGTTTGTGTTTTTGTATTGCAGTACATTATTATTAGTGTTGTGTGTTTTTTTCATCTTTATTAACAAATATTGACAACGGTTATTATACATAGTAAACTATAGTTATTAGTATATATATTTACAACGGTTAATATTGTTCTAGCCGTTGTTAAAACTAATAACAACGTACAACAAAATAATACCGTTGTTATTAGTTTACGCCAAATTTTGCGCCAAATTAATAACACATTATAACAACGGGTTTTTTTGTGACCGTTGTTATTACTTTACACTAATTTTGCGCCAAATTAATAACAACGGATATAGAGTAACCTGTTGTTATTAGTTTATATATTTCAATGGTTAGTTTAGTTTGAACCTTTGTTAAAACTAATAACAACGGACAAAAAAATAATACCGTTGTTATTAGTTTTAATGAAATTTCGCGGAAAAATAATAATCCATTCGACAACGGTTTTTCTTAATTTTCGTGAATAAGCGTTGTTGATGGGGCGTTGTTATTGCCTGAATTTGTAGTAGTGATTTAATAGTGTCCATGATGAGAAAAAATACGAGTCATCGTTTATTTATGAACATGTCTGGATATTAAACATCAATGTCTTTATATTTAGGCGTAATGTCACCCTGTAACTTGAATGTATATCTTTCTATGCAGATGGTATGTTACCATTGTTTGTCCTAATGTAACCCTGGTAATATGTTATCTTAGAACACAAAAATTTTGTATTTTTGGTTTTAATGTTACCCTGTCAACTTTCGCATGTACAGATTATTCAAAGTCGTCATTAGTGGGGATGAAAGCATTAAAAATGGAAAGTTATTTACAAGATGTATAAGAAACATTCACAGGCTCTGGGCTTTAGTATAAGGAAAGCAACCTTACGCAAGTTGAACGGGGTGGCACACCCGAAGTCGAGAGATGCTTTGTATGCTCATGCGCAGAACACCATGGGAATGGTAGCAGGCGAGACGACCATCTGGTACCCCAAATAGCTGTTAACAATGTTAGAAATGAGACAGTCACATGGTGCGAATGCAAAGTTGGGCTGAGGACGCAAGTAAATGAGGACGGTGTGTGGGAAGTACGTCAACACGTAACTGAACACAACCATGGCTTAACCCCCATTCAGTGGCAGCACCACTACAGGTCGGAGAGGAAAATAAGTGACGCAGAGGGCGAGGCTATAAATGCCATGACAAAAGCTTTTATCTCCCCATCTGTTCAGTCCCAGGTGGCGGCTCCTGTGAACGTTGTAGAAATGGCAAGATTTTGACATTTTACAAAGACAAGTACGCTCCCAGAAGCGCAAGACTTTTTGCTTACCTTATTACATGATAACTGGCAATGTATATGCTATTTTGGCATTATTTTGTGAACTACTATATTATGTTGTCATTCTTGTATAATTTTGTCAAGACTATCATATTTGGAGAAGAATGTGAAAAGTGGTCATATTTAACGAATTTTGTGGGTCATTTTTTGTGTGTCATGTTTAGTTAATTGTCCAATAAGTGACCATTTAACGTACAATTGATGCTGAGTAAACCTTATGTTACCAATATATCAGCATATGTTACCAATATATCAGCTAATGTTAACACTTCATACATTTTCCTAAGTTTAGCATAACATGTTGAAATGGTTACATGATGTTGTTGCAATGGATATATTGTTGTTGAATGGTTACTTCTTGTTGTTGTTGTTGGAATGGATACATATCGTGGTCGGAATCAGACATTTTGAAATGGTTACATGTTAACTGATGAGATGGTTACATGTGGTTCACTTTGTTGCATGGTAATGATCACTTAATAAGAAAACAATTACCATTTTGGGTCTATCTCTTATGACAGTATATACACATAATGTTCACATTCTAGTAGAACATGGTCATCATTCTTTTTAGAATATACCATTAAAAACATCTTAATTACATAGCTTACCACATATGGGCAAATTGGGTGAACATCTTCCAGAAGTATCATGCCCAAATTATAATTACATACTAAAGATGGGGACGATGAAATTATGCGAATCATCCAACAAGAGTTTAAAAATTACAAAAACATTAAATATAACATATAAAAGGCCATAGACCACGCACAAAATAAGGCCATAAAACGTGTCTAGACGATCGAGCACAAACGAGTACCAATCCAACTTAGCAATGGCATCCATATCCTCTACAACTTTTACCAAGCGGAGGTCAACACGACTATGCATAGTCGACGCTAAGAAAGTGCCCATTGCAAACACAACAAACAACTTTTTGAATCCAGCCCCTCCGTACGGCGTCTCCAACAATGCAAGCCTAACACTTTTGAAGGAGATCTCACCCCTGCCCCTGCCAACAATCGTGAAACTCTCTCGCCAAATTTGCGCCAACTTTTTATCCTGTGTCCTGGCCTCCACAACTTCATTAGTACATGACAATATGAACGCGTCATATACGTCATGCTTGGTGAGAAGGAACTGCACATGCCTGTTAAATATGAACTACACCTCCTTCTTTTCCCTACAATCAGAAGAAGAAAACATTATAACCGACGAAGGAAAAAAATGGAGCGAATGACTGGTACGATCACTATTATTTAATGGCAGATACTTACACTACTATGCAAACTCGTTTCATGCGTTGCACAATAGAAGCTCCAGCCTCATCACCCTTGCGCTTCTTCGATCCTTCAGCAACATCCGTCTTCTGCTTAACAACCTTCAACGCCTTCGCCCGTACTGCAAAACCTTTAAATATAACCATATCAGGAATAGTATGTACCCATTACAGTTGTATAACATTTAAGGTGAAGTTGGTCACAAATTTAATCTCCCAAAATAATAAATAAAAATTTGAACATAGTTCTTCTTATTTGGGAACATTTTATATTTACAAAACTAGCTTATAATGGAAACAAAAGTGTAACAATCAGTGATCTAATTGATAAATTCAATTATTTCATAAACATGTAACCACTTCAACAACAACAAGTAACCACTATTACAACATGTAACCATTATAACATGTAATTAACACAACATGTAACCATAATTATAACATGTAACCACATGTAACCATCTCATCATTAAACATGTACCATTCCAACCACGATATGTATCCATTCCAACAAAAACAACAAGTAACCATTCAGCAGCAATATGTATCAATTGCAACAGCAGTATGTAACCATTTCTAACATTTTCACAATCCAACAACATTTGATCAAAATGGGAGCATTAAATAGACACATAGTAGGAAGTACTTGGATACATACTACTTTAAAAAACTACTTCAAAATGGGCAGCAAGTTGTCACTATTTTTTCAAAATGTGTAACCATGCTTCATTTCTAATAAATTTGGTAACATGTTACTAATTCCAACAACATGTAACCATTGCAGCAACAACATGTAACCATTGCAACATGTAACCATAAGAACAACAACATGTAACATGTAACAAGAGCAACAACAACAACATGTCTTCATTTCAACTATAACATGTGTCCATTTCAGATTATGTATACATGTTAACAACAACCTATAACCTATTCCAACAACATGTAACCACAACAACAACAACAACAACAACAACAACAACAACAACAACAACAACAACAACAACAACAACAACAACAACAACAACAACAACAACAACAACAACAACACAACAACAACAACAACAACAACAACAACAACAACAACAACAACAACAACAACAACAACAACAACAACAACAACAACAACAACAACAACAACAACAACAACAACAACAACAACAACAACAACAGCAACAACAACAACATGTAATCATTTTAACAACAACATGTGTCCATTTAAGATATATACATTTAATGTAATATTGGGACAAATTATAACCATCATTCATGTAACTAGCACAACACAAATATGTAACCATTTGATCTTGTTAACAGTTCACCACCAACATGTAACCACTTATTTATATATAGTAACCACCATACATTCTCCCGGAAATTAAAAACAACTAAGCTCAAGATGGCCACAAATTCCATAAACCTTTTGGCACCTTTGTCGGCTTTAACACTTTTTTCTTCCCAATAGTTGATGCCATCTCAATAGCAACATCTATATCATCTGAAAGCAACAAACGTTTGTTTTATGATGTAAAATGTAATGTATATCGAAAAAACAGACAAACGTATATTTTAACAAATGTACACAATCAAGTTTATACCTTCCTCATCGCCTGAAGCTTCATCTTCCGAGAAACTTTCATCCTCTTCTTAAGGCTCCACGACCTTTCCCCTGCCTTTCCTTAAACATAAGATCACCTTCTTCTTCCCTTCAGCCTTTGATTGTGATGTCGGGGTCGTTTCTCACCACTTTGACAGTAAAAAGGACGATACAAATGAAAACATATATTAAAAACCATGAAATGGAATGAAAGAGGTGCACAAATTAAAATATACCGACGCAAAAATCAAAATGGAATTAAAAATTAAAATTTACGCAAAAATGATGATACCTTCTTCGACCTCACAAACTGCATGTGTCTTTTTAGTAATCTTCTTAGGTGGTACCTTACTTGCTGCAGGTTTCTTCTTGATGTTACCAAATATTGTGCTAATGTTTGGTATTATAGGGGTCTTTGTGGAGAGATAATATGGAAGTTTTTGTTAGAAATATCGGTATATTTCGTCATTAAATTAAGGATTATAACGAAACTATAGTATATGAATTACGAGTCATAAATGAATTGCATAATATAAAATTATAGGAATTTAGAATTAACCTTTGGTCCTAGCAAATTTGGTCTATGAACAATATCGAAATCGATATTCTCCTAATTGTTGCACCCAAGATGCTCCAAGATATGTCTTGCTTGTGCTAGAATTTTAGAGAAAACTTACTGCTAATTTTTCTCTTGTGTGATGATGAATGATAGAGAGAATTCAAGAAGAAAAAAACTGATTTTTCCTTGTGTTCTTACTCTGTTTCGGTCGTGTGCCACTAGTAGGTCAAGGAGGAGTCTCTCCTCTTTTTACTAATCTTGTTATTAGGGTTTTGACCTAGTTACCATAAGAGAATAATGGGAGATCTTTTCTCTTATTATTATCTCTTATTAACCGAAAATTAGGAGAAGAAAAGACTATTTTTTTTCTTTCCTTTTTCGGTTATATTAGCATGTAATATAATATATACGTCAACTATAAATATCTATATATTTATAATTTGATAATTAAATATAACATATTATGTTTAATTACGAATTAACATTTTAATTCGTTTAAGCTTATATTATATACATTGATTAAATATAACGGTTTATATTCAATTACGAATTACATTTAATTCGTCTAAGCTAATATTATTTAATCGTTATTAAATAATTGTATCATCATTACATTGACTAACCTTTTAGTCATATACATCGACTAACCTTTTAGTCATATAATAAGGCATCAATATGATTATATTATTCATATAATCACATCTCTCAGACACATCCTTTAGGTATGACTTTTAGGGACCACTTGATCACCGCCATTAAAATGACAATAACGTCAAACTCCTAGCAAGCCAACCGTTATAGATAAACGTTAATCAACTGATAAGAATACAAAGTATACCCTGTGAACCTGTAAGAGATTTATTCATGTTATCACACTAACTGTGGAGGACAATAGCTCCAACAATCTTCCACTTGTACTTACAAGTGTATGTGCGATAACCCGATTCTCATATCCATAAATTTCTTCCACTCAATGTAAAACAATTTGCAAAGTCCGTATTTACAAAAGGTCGCATTTTACAAGCGATCAGTATCAAGAGTGGTTTTCCCGACTAGAGAGTAACTTAACTGATAAACGAATCATTATTCGAGCATGGTCATGAATTTCAGTTACAACTCCTCGAGTGGCCCTGAGAAATAACAAAACCTGATAAAGGTTGGATATTTTCCTCAACTCGAATCCTGCAGATACAAGCACAGTATGAAATGACCCAGTAAAAATCTACTTAACCTCCTGTTTCGGTCGACCATGAGAAAGAAACCAAAGTCACCCAAAAAACTGCCTTAATCTCAAGAGACAGTCGATAGACAAAAGAATCGACTCTTAGGAACACTATGGACGTCCTATCCACGACCTGGCACCGAATGTTCTGAAACATTTAGGACTCCATAACGTTGTCACGATGTCCTACGAGGTATCTTTATAACTCGTATCTGTGATCGATCAGTCAACCGTTTGACTTATGGCTCGTTGAACCCACCATCAATCAACTTCACAGTATAATTGCCAGAGTTATCAGCTCATGTAGGCGATTACGGACCAAAACAATTATAATGTAATTCAGTTCACTTTGTGGCGTTCAATGTTGTCGTACAATCCACATGAAAAACAAAATATGAAACAATACGATGATGTTATAAATAGTGCATGAAAAAGATACATTTATCTAATCCACATAAAACAGCTACTACAACTCAGGAAGACGTTTAATTCCCATGGAAATAACGTGCCCTTCATGCTTATCATATTTTAACGGTTTAGTGAGAGGGTCCGCGATGTTCTCATCCGAAGCAATCTTGTCAATCACTATCTCCTTTTGCTCCACGTAATCTCTGATCATGTGAGCCTTCCGAAGTACATGTCTAGACTTGTTGCTGGACTTAGGCTCCTTAGCCTGGAAGATGGCACCTCTATTATTACAATAGATGGTGATAGGGTCATTCGAACTAGGAATTACGGTTAGTCCTTGTAAGAACTGACGCATCCATATAGCTTCCTTTGCAGCTTCTGAAGCAGCATAGTACTCGGACTCAGTTGTAGAATCTGCTATAACACTTTGTTTAGAGCTTTTCCAACTGACCGCAGCGCCATTAAGAGTAAAGACGAATCCAGACTGAGATTTTGAGTCATCTCGATCTGTTTGGAAACTAGCATCTGCGTAACCGATTGCGCATAGCTCAGTGTCTCCTCTATAAGTCAATACCCAATCCTTAGTCCTTCGTAAGTACTTAAGGATGTTTTTGACAGACATCCAGTCTGTTTCACCTGGATTGCCTTGGTACCAACTCGTCATACTCAATGCATATGCCACGTCCGGACGTGTGCATATCATGGCATACATGATCGATCCTATAGCAGATGCATAAGGAACACGACTCATGCGCTCGGCCTCTTCCAATGTCTTGGGTGCCTGAGCTTTACTCAAATGTATCCCAGAAATCATTGGAAGGTTCCCCTTCTTGGAGTTGGTCATGCTGAACCTCTCAAGAATCTTATCTATATAAGACTCCTGACTGAGTGATAACATCCGTCGTGATCTATCTCTATAGATACGGATCCCCAATATGCGTTGTGCCTCACCCAGATCTTTCATCTGGAAATGGTTCTTTAACCATACTTTTACCGAAGATAAGAGAGGGATGTCATTCCCAATCAATAGTATGTCATCAACATACAATATTAAGAAGACAATCTTACTCCCACTCGACTTGACATACAAACATGGTTCCTTGACCGATCGAGTGAAACCATTTTCTTTTATCACCTGGTCGAAACGATGATTCGAACTCTGAGAAGCTTGCTTAAGTCCATAAATGGAACGCTTAAGCTTGCAAACTTTCTTAGGATTTTTAGGATCAATGAAACCTTCGGGTTGTACCATGTACAATTCCTCCTCCAAATAACCCTTTAAGAAGGCGGTTTTCACATCCATCTGCCAAATTTCATAGTCATAAAAAGCGGCAATCGCTAAGATTATCCGAATGGAACGCAGCATAACTACGGGTGCACAAATTTCATCATAATGCAATCCTTGCACTTGAGTGAAACCTTTTGCCACTAGTCGTGCCTTATAGGTGTCTGGTTGTCCTTCTACGGAATGCTTTATCTTATAAAGCCATTTGCACTGAAGAGGCCGTATTTTATCAGGCGAATCAACAAGATCCCATACGTCGTTCTCATACATGGAGTCCATCTCGGAATGCATGGCTTCAAGCCATAGCTTAGAGTCGGAACAGGTCATGGCACCTTTATAGGTAGCGGGTTCGTTACTCTCTAGGAGTAAAACATTATCTCTCCCATTCTCCTCGACCATACCAATGTATCTGTCTGGAGGAATGGAGACTCTGCCCGACCTCCTAGGTTCCATAGGGATGTTAACCGTAGCATAAGTTGAAGGAACCTCTTCCTCCATTGGTTCCTCGGTTGTTGGTTCTTGAATCTCCGACAGATCGAAGGTTCTATTACTTGACTTATTCTCGAGAAACTCTTTCTCTAATAACTTCGCACTAGCCGCAACAAAAACTCGATGTTCGGTAGGCGAATAGAAGTAATGACCAAACATTCCTTTTGGATAACCAATAAAGTATGTCTTGACCGATCGCGGGCCTAACTTATCCTCGTGTCTCCACCTGACAAAAGCCTCGCGGCCCCAAACCCGAATAAAGGACAAGTTAGGGACCATTCCCTTCCATAACTCATATGGAGTCTTGTCTACAGCTTTAGATGGACTTCGGTTAAGTATAAGAGCAGCTGACAAAAGAGCAAAACCCCATAGTTAATCAGGTACTACCGTGTGACTCATCATGGATCGAACCATATCAAGTAATGTTCGATTTCTCCGTTCGGACACACCATTTAATTGAGATGTTCCAGGTGGACTTAACTGTAACACTACACCACAGTTTT
Organism: Heliosperma pusillum; assembly: GCA_022085475.1. Classification (NCBI taxonomy): domain Eukaryota; kingdom Viridiplantae; phylum Streptophyta; class Magnoliopsida; order Caryophyllales; family Caryophyllaceae; genus Heliosperma; species Heliosperma pusillum. Next base: position 15,733 of record JAIUZE010045540.1, on the reverse strand, counting down.
TAAGGTGTTGATCAAACTCATTTGAAAGATATTCGCCACCACGGTCTGAACGAGGTGCTTTAATCTTTCTTCCCAGTTGGTTTTCAACCTTATTCTAGTATTCCCTGAACTTTTCAAAAGACTCACTTTTATGCTTCATTAAGTAAACATATCCGTATCTACTCAAATCATCCGTGAAAGTGATAAAATATCTATAGCCGTCTCTTGCGTTTATTGAGATAGGTCCACATACATCAGTATGTATGAGTCCTAATAGGTCACTATCGCGCATTCCAACACCTTTGAAGGAAATTCGAGTCATTTTACCGATAAGACATGATTCACACGTGCCAAATGATTCGTAATCAAATAGGGAGATAGTCCCATTGTCAATGAGCTTCTTTACACGTTTCTCATTTAGGTGTCCCATTCGGCAGTGCCATAGATAAGTTTGATCTTTGTCACCAACCTTTAATTTCTTATTATTCACATGCAATATGTCTGTGGTTTGATCTAAGATATAAATTCCATTCATGGAAACTGCTTTGCCATAAATCATTTTATTAAAAGAGAAAATACAGCTATTGTCTTTTATTGAAAATGAAAAACCGTCTTTATCTAGTACAGAAACAGAAATAATGTTCTTAGATAAACTGGGTACATAGCAACAGTATATAAATATAACTCAAAACCACTCCGGAGTTGGATTACATATGTTCCCACTGAAACTGCAGAAACTCTTGCTCCATTCCCCACTGGCAGGTCCACATCACCCTTTGCGAGAGGTGTGATGTTTCTGAGGCCCTGCAAATGATTACACAGATGAGAACCACAACCTGTATCAAGTACCCAAGTTCCGAAACTTGCATGATTAATCTCAATCATATGTATAAAAGATGACATACCAACAGGAGTGACACGGCCTGCTTTTATGTCCTCACGGTACATGGGACAGTTCCTCCTCCAATGCCCAGTCTTGTGGCAATGGTGGCATTCCATGTTACTGTCCTTGCTCTTTGCCTTGCCTTGTGAGCCACTAGTCTCACCAGGCCCACTCTTGCCGTTTCCTGACTTTTTAAACTTTGGCTTTCCTACAGCTAGGTTGCCATGAGCCTTGCCCTTACCTTTGCCCTTGTTGGAAATCATGAGAACATCTTGCTTCATGCTCCCACTCAATTTCATATCATTCTCGGTCTGTACGAAAAGTGAGTGTAGCTGATGAAGACTTTTCTTCATAACATTCATATAGTTATTTGCCCTGAAAAGGGCAAAACCATCATGAAGTGAATGAAGCACACGGTCAATGACTATGCTCTCACTGATTTTGCAATCAAGTGCCTCTAGTTTCTCGACATTCTCAATCATATCAAGAATGTGTGGGCTAACCGGTTTGCCCTTCTGGAGTTTCGCCTCAAAGAAGCGACAGGTATGCTCATAAGTAACGATCCTCGGTGCTTTTGAGAATTCGTTAGTGAGCGTGGTGAAAATCTTGTTTGCACCTTGGGCAATGAAGCGTCTTTGCAAATTGATTTCCATTGCAAAGATGAGTACGTTCTTTATCGCACCCGCTTCCATAACGAAGTCACCATATTCAAGTGTCTCGTTAGCTCTCGCATTAGGGCCTGGGTTTGGCGGTATTGGCTCAGTCAAGTACTTGAGTTTACCGTCAGCAATGGCAGCATTCCGTAATGCCGCCTCCCAGTCCGCAAAGTTCGACCCGTCATTCTTCAGTCGCGTGGACTGATTCATGTGGTCCATAAAAGCTTTAAGCCAGGATTCGCGCGCGAGCGTGGCACTTGGCATAGGGATATCAGTATTTCCAGCCATTTTTTATATGCAGTATTATCAATATAAACGAGTTCTACTCTAAAAAAGAAGAAAAATCATAATAAGCATACTCATCGATTTGAATTTAAGTCTAGTGCAAAATTTGTTTTAATGCAAAGACTCGAGCATTTATACAATTGACCTCCCTCAAGAATTATATAAATGATCCCAAGACTCAATTATTTGTAAATTGATAAGCCAACCTCTTGGCTAATTCTACCTTTAGAATTCTTGGTCGATAAATTTCTGTAAATTCTATCTTTAGTCCATCATAATCACGAGAAACTCTTCGGACTATAATGTTGAGATAAAATAGGTCAACACACCCTACTTACCCAACGTAGAAGGGGTCATATGGAGAGTAAGGTCCTATATGCCTACCGACGAAGTAGGGATTCATAGTAGTTTGGCCTATAAAGACTAGTCTCAATTTTAGGTTTAGAGGAAGATCCCATCAATTTTATTTTAATTCAATTTTAAGTGAACTAATATCTAGCATGCGAGAATGAATAACCTAAAATGATGGCTTAAATTCGAGTGACATCTTTATGTCCATGATAACTAACATTCAAACTATATGAGTCAATTTTCATGCATTTTAGTAGTAGGTGGTTTGGTTTAGGCGGAATATGATGCACTAACTATCATGTGATGAAAAAGCAACAAGAACGGAAAAATACATAAAAATATTACAAAGTCCTAGTGTGGCCTATCTACCAAAATGAACAAAAATACAACTTTGGAATCCAACCCAGTTGGACCCGAGAAGCTTGTCTTGATGTTCCATCTTGGTCCATGTAGCGGGAGTGAGCAATCCGATCTCCATCTTTAGTCTTCTCAAAATACATTTAATAAATTACAAAATATAAACCTATTTACATTCTAATTTAAAAACATAATTTAATGAAAAATAAAATGGAGATTCGAGATCTCAAAATTACATCAAAGATCATGTTTACATCATTACGAAAACATGATCAACTAAGGCCACACTAGGTAATACAAATTACAACCGATTGCAAAAATACGTAAATTAAACCATTCAACCATTCATTCAACAAGATAAAATGCATCAACTAAAAATTAATCATTCAAGACATAATTCTTTAATTATGAAGAGTAATTTATCCAAACCACCTTTTAAAATGATCAAAATTATGTGACAATTCTTTAATTAATCACAATAACCCCAACCAAACATAATCCAATTTTAATTCATATTCTTTAACATGAATTAATACAATATTATTTTAAACCTCTTTAAAATAATTGGGTATCCAATTATTATGCACTTCTTCACAACAATAAACAAAACATTATCATTATAATGAATTAAAAAAACTTTCGATCAAAAATTAAAAAAAACCGAAACTTTTTTTTCTTTAAAAAAATTTGATGTTACTAATATTTTCAAGATCGGTACAAAATATCAACATCTAATCATTATTAAACATCGATGCAAACTAGATGATTCAATTTAACAATTTAAAATGAATATCTAAATCAATGAATACCGAAAATATATAGCGATGAACATACAAATGGATTTCCATTTACATTTTAATTTAATCCTTATTAAATCAAAACAACTACAAATTCATCATGTTATCGTCTTAACTACTTAAAACAACAATTATAATGAATCAAAATGAAATACAAGGCAAAATAATTTTTTTTTTTTTTTTATACGGATGAACAGTACAGACGAAATTTTTTTTTCTCGCCAGAAATCAAAAAACAAAAAAAATAGTGATTCTAATCTTATATTTCATCAATTATGAAAACATATAAAATAATTTCGTAGCCCTTGGCTCTGATACCACTTGTTAGAAATATCGGTATATTTTGTCATTAAATTACGGATTATAACTAAACTATAGTATATGAATTACGAGTCATAAATGAATTGCATAATATAAAATTATAGGAATTTAGAATTAAGCTTTGGTCCTAGCAAATTTGGCCTATGAACAATATCGAAATCGATATTCTCCTAATTGTTGCACCCAAGATGCTTCGAGATATGCCTTGCTTGTGCTAGAATTTTTAGAGAAAAGTTACTGCTAATTTTTCTTTTTGTGTGATGATGAATGATAGAGAGAATTAGAGAAAATTAGAGAGAAAAATCTGAATTTTTCTTGTTCTCTCTTCTCTTCTGTTTCGGCCAAGTCACAAGAGAGTAGAAGGAGGAGTGTCTTCTCTTTTTACTCCTCTTGTAATTAGGGTTTTTGACCTAGTTACCATAAAAGAATAATAGGAGATATGTTCTCTTATTTTTATCTCTTATTAGCCGAAAAATAAGAGAAGAAAAGACTATTTTCTCCTTCCTTTTTCGGTTATATTAGCATGTAATATAATATATACGTCAACTATAAATATCCGTAGATTTATAATTTGCTAATTAAATATAACATATTATGTTTAATTACGAATTAACATTTTAATTCGTTTAAGCTTATATTATATACATTGATTAGATATAACGGTTTATATTCAATTGCGAATTACATTTAATTCGTCTCAGCTAATATTATTTAATCGTTATTAAATAATCGTATCATCATTACATTGACTAACTAACCTTTTAGTCATATAATAAGGCATCAATATGATTATATTGTTCATATAATCACATCTCTCAGACACATCCTTTAGGTGTGACTTTTAGGGACCAGTTGATCACCGCCATTAAAATGACAATAACGTCAAACTCCTAGCAAGCCAACCGTTATCGATAAACGTTAATCAACTGATAAGATTACAAAGTATACCTTGTGAACCTGTAAGAGATTTATTCATGTTATCACACTAACTGTGGAGGACACTAGCTCCAACAGTTTTTACTGGGATTTGAAATTTGAAGAGAGAGAAAGAGAAGAGGTTCTCAGAAAGATGAGGAATGTGGACATTTTTACTGAGAATGAGAGAAGAGGGACGGTTGAAATGAGAGGAAGAGTGTAGGACTAGTAATAAATTGCCTAGGGAAAACAATAAAATTGATTAAACAATATAACTAAGTCACTTCATGTCCCCCTTTCATGTCTAATCAACTTCACACACCTCCTTCTTTATACGGTTGCTCCACTTTCATCAAATACGAGACTATTTGACCCGTCGCAAGCTTGTAACGGATATCATCCGTTGAAAGCTTGTAACGGATATCATCCGTCACAAGCAAGACTTATTGCAACAAGTTAGACTTACATACAATGTCAACAACTCAATGGCGAAATTCAGTAGCCGATTAGAAATTTTGATAGGGTTTTGAGAAATTCGCAGTGGGTTTTAAGAAATAAAATAGGAGAGATAAGCAATGGGTTTTGATAGAGAGAAGCAATATGTTGTGATTTGTATGTTTTGATTTGTATTTAAGTTGAGGGTATTTCTGTCAGTTCAGAACAAAATCAACCGGAAAAGGGGATTGGTAGCAATTTGTATGCACTATTGCTTAGTAAGTTAGTAAGTTTATGAGTTTATTTTATAAGGTAGTAAATTTTGAAAAGTGTTTCTTATAAGGCTGTAATAATTAATTTACATAAACATTATTCAATTTTGGTAATACAACGTTTAATTACCAATATGTATCTTATTTAATCATATTACAGTAAGACATAACTCTCATATATAACTTGAACTTGTTCAATCCAAGGGATTAATTAATCTGTATCGCTGTACAATTAATTAACTTTCATGATTAGGTAATCGTTCTTTCGATGTGACCTCAAGGGGTCAACTGATCACCACCGTCATACGACAGTAAGGTCAAACTTTAGTAAGCCAATCGTTACCGATTAATGTGAACTAGTTGACTACAATATTTATCATCCCTTTGTATTCTTGTTATTAAGATTTAAACATGTGATCGCACTATTTTTGAGGACATATATACTCCAACAATATTGCCTTACAGTTACAACCTATGTTTTTTTTTTTGTAATTGTAATATGCTAAAGGTGTAACTGTAATGTGGTATGTGTGTAACTGTAATAACATAGCACAAATTCTCATTTGTGACGGACACTATCCGTCGCAAGCTTAAGACGGATACCATATTCTCTCACAAAATACCCATCAAGGGTGAGTGGAGAAGCACATGGGGGGTGCCCACCTTGTCCCCTCTACCCATTTCCTCTCACAAAATACCCGTCGCAAGACCCGATCCGTCGCAAGCAAGACCTACTGATAACATAGTGCATATAGAGTATTTAATTGTTGCACGCATTTGTCATTATAGTTACAAACATATATTGCCTTACGGTTTCGTCCTATGTTTTGTTTTTTCTTGAAACGGTAATATGCTAAAGGTGTAACTGTAATTGGTATGTGTGTAACTGTAATAATATAGTGCAGATACAGTTCCAAATGTAATTTTAATTAACAATATTTCCGTAAATGTAATTTGTGTGACTGTAATGCACAGATGTGACATTGTAATGCTGTATGGGCGTAACTGTAACAGTAAATTTCTTCAATATTTATATATGTATTACGGTCACTTGCACTTGTCATTACAGTTACACATATATTACTTTACAGTTACTTCCTATGTTTTTTTTTGTAACTATAATATGCTATAATTGTACCTGTACTGTTGTATGTGTGTAACTGTAATAGTTTAGCGTTGATAGAGTATTTAGTTATAAAGCACCAATAACCAACCATAAATCCCCATTACTGTTGCACCCATTGCATATTACAGCTACGCATTTTTTATTTATACAGTTACACCAAATACTGTTTTATAGTTGATTCTTAATGCTAATGATATCCCACAAACATTAAATTACACTTCTACTTTATTATTTTGTAACTGTAATGTCATAGGTGTGTAACTGTAATGCGGTGTTTGCGTCACTGTAATAGTAACAAGCGTGTTACAATTATGCGCAATTATCATTACAGTTACACCCAATTGGTAATACAGTTACATATTGATTGCGATGAAGTTACAAACACACCTGGTGTGGAATTTAATTATAATTTTTCTACGTACAATAGTGTATAAAACATCTTTTTTGATTCAAGCATTCAAACATTACAATTCTTCTCAGTTAGGTTCTTAAGGCATTTGAATTATCACTATCAGTTAAATTACCATTGATTACTTGATCGCATTCTACAAAATTCATATCAGCAATATTGTTATAATTTCCTTCCTCTTCGAACAAGATACCTTCACCTTTTTTGGTTGTAGTGGAATTTGGTGAATACAATAATAGAGGAAGCTTCGTTGAAAATTTTGGATTTTAGAGGTTTTTTGTTGCTTGTTTGGTGAGGAAGATATTTGAATTAGTCAAAATAGAAGTTGAGAGGAGGGAAATGTACCTCTTGTACTGTTATTACCCAATGGTTATGTCAGTCTGCATGCTAGGGGAAGAGTAATCATTGGATGTTAGTTACCTCTCTCCTCTCATCCGATTTTTTTTTTCTGCCTTTAAAGACCCCACAATTTAACTACATCCCAACCATCCATCTACTATATCTAAGGGCTTTGATAAGGAAGCACATACCTCATTGTCTTTAGTTGTGAGTTGAAGGGACAAAGAAGGCCCCTTAATTGCCTTTCCTCGGATATTAGTAGTGTAGTTACTTTAGTTGAATAAAGGTCTTGTCTTTGCTCACCCACTTACTTGAGGACGTGTAATGTTGAAGTGTGGGGAGGTTTGATATATGATTCATTTAGACCGCGTCCCATCTTTATTCTCATGCATTTTGACTCTATTTGACACGAATTTTAGCGTTGGTTTTCTTGCATTTTACCCTTATTCCATGTGCTCCCATACTATAAATTCCCATCTCATATTGTAGGGAACATGCCAAGAAAAAGGCAAGACGGAATAAGGAGAAAGACGTTTTCGCATACCGAATGATAGCATGAGTAGAAAGAGGAGGAGCATTGAAGTTGATGCTCCCATCCCGTCACAAAGTAGAACAAAGAAGAAGAAAAGAAAAGGTATCGGTGCCGGTTGGACCACCAACAGCCAGTCCACCGTCACCCACACCCGACCCCCTTGAAGAAGAGAAAAAAGAGAAGAGTAGGGACACTCTGTCGGCCGACCGGCAACCAGTCCACTGGCAGGAAGTCCACGCATAGCCAATATTCAGCATTCTTGCTCGCACAGTTCAAGGTCTCGTTGCCGGTTGGCCAACCGACAGCCGGTGGGCCGACACAGACACCACAACTCTCAAACGAGGATACTATATATACCCATTCAGAACCCCTCTTGGACAAATTACCCTAGATAGAGATCCCCAATATTAAGCCTGCAATATCTCCTAATAACTACTTTACTATTTCCTTAAATATTGCTAATTACTCTCCATTTATACTAAGTTATTTCTAGATCTAGTTTTCTCTTTAGTTTACATTCAACAATTTGGGTTATAATTTGAAGATTGGAGAAGACTCTTCTTTTATTTATCAATCCAAGATTGCGACTTTAGTTCATGTTTGGTATATTTTTCTCCTAATTTCATTTACTTGTTAATTGCTTACATTTTCATACATGATTTACTCATTATCTTTATAATCATGCATTATTCTACTTGTTTCATTTCAAAGTCTTTATATTTAGTGTTTGTTCTTATCAATATGTGTGAGTAGTGTCCCACCAGAGTAAATGGTGAAACTAGTGTAGGTTCTATAGTTCGATTATGGTCTTCGACATAAAGGTTTAGTCTTTTAATTAGTACCTTTGTTTTGACCACACCATGTTTTTAAGTGAATGAGTAGTTTAAGTTCTTTCTATATCTATTTGCTCGTTTAAGTGAGAGTTTGAACTTGTGTTGAGATTGTGTGTGACTGTTGAATACTTGGGCCAGGTTAAGGCGAGCTTCCGACCAAACTTAGGCCAGTGACCGTCACACATCGAGAGATGGAGACCTACCTTGACTTACCATTAGACCAACTTTATTATTCATCATAATCGACCTTGACATACACTTGTGAACCCGGATACCTTAGTCTTTCCAATTTTGATTCAAATGACATTTATGGCTTTCTTGCTTTGTTATAGTTATTATTAATCACCAACCAAATTGCTATTTGGTAGGACAAAAGTAGGATTTGTTGAACCGTTTTAGAGCCATAATTAACGTCCCTTGGGATTCGACCCTTCCAATACACAACGACTTGTTCGTTCACTTGCGAGGTATAAATATAACACTGTATCAACCTACTAGAAGTCATATGCTTATCAAAGTATAAATTTATTTCACTTATTTAACTACACTACTATAAAATAGCAATATTATGAAAGTATGGGTCGAACCCACGAATAATGATTAAGTTAATTAATGTGTATAATAATGCAAAGTGAAGTAACTAATTTGAGGGGAAGTTTCTTTGTTTGATAAAACTAATACTAATTAAACTTAATTAAACGACTAATTATTAAAGATAATAACTTTAGGAGAATTAAGAAGATTTAAGGTCCTTGGTTAACTTATATCTACTACCAAATAACTCAATTGATCATCAAAAGTCTCAAATACCAATAAGCTTCAAGTATCTATTGTGAAATAAATATGAAATATTAATTTCTTTCCCTTCTTAAGAGTAGTCAAATAATTCAAAAACTGATATTATAAGAGCCTAACTATCAAATAATCCAACACACCCATGTGAGATTGAATCTAGTAGTAGCAATAATGAATAAATGAACCAATAGAAACAATAATTACAACCACGTAGTCATAATTCAATTGTATGTTCAATTTCTTCCTAAACCCAAATAATGATAAACAAAATCAATTAAGAGGATAAATGTTTTTACTTTAATTTAGATATCAAGCAAAGAAATTCGATATTCTAAACTAGTACAAGATTAATAATTACTTACATTATTAATATGATAATGAAAGTAAATAATAAATAAAGGAATCGAGAACAAGATATTGGACACAACTCCGTATTATTATAAATAATTACTTACAAAAACTACTTACATTCATTATTAAACGCCGCTAAAAAACTACTCCGTATTATTATAGAAATACAAAAATTGGAACAGCCTGTCATATACTCTATCGACACAACTCCGTCCTCATTCATTCATTACTCACTCACTTCCATTTCCATAACACTCTCACAAGTCACACCACGCGCTGCTAAAACTCATCACCACTCGCCACCGTTGTCCATCGCCCACAACTGTGAACACACCACTCGCCACCGCTATCTGCTGACAATCGCCCACTCCTAAAGTCGCTCGTGTATATCTGTATCTCTCCTGTCGTTTCCAATCTAGAAATTATTATTTTCAGTTAATGCTTCTTTTGAACCTGATCATTGTTAGTTAATTCATATTAATGTCTATCTTTTATGCAAATTTAGGGTTAAATATGTATGATTTTGAATTAGGGTTTATGATTGACTTGGGGATTTTTTTGTTTAAAATTCAAAGTTTGTGTAATTATTTGTATAATTGTGCTTATAGAGATCGAATTAGGGTATGAACTAATCGTCTTTCATAAGACTTGGATTTTAGGAAGTAATTATTTGTATAATTTCCAAAAGATTAGGGTTCGGTTGCTCTTTGGGGTTAAATTTGTTTTATGAGACTTAGCTTTTAGGGAGTGGTTTATCAATTTGATGATTTAACCTCTCAAATGGCCTGACTCTTATTCTCTTATCTTTGCTCTTGTGGTTTATCACTATCATTGTCAGACCTTGCCGAGTAGCGCTTGCACAAGGCTAAAAACAGTGACTACTCATAATGCACTCCTACAACGACCCTAAAGGTGAGCTATTGCCTCTTGTCGGTTGCACCTTCTTCCAATCGCTACCTCTTAATAATAGGTGCTCCTGCTTTTTCACTTATTTCATTTTACTCAATTAGGGATTACGGAGAGTTCGATTTGTGCTGAATTAAAAGTATTTGGATGATGTGTGTTTTTTTTTCTTGCCTTATATAATGCTAAATATAGCATAATTTTTTGTGTGTTAAAAGTATCAGCATTAAACCGATTAGACATAGAAGTTAGGGTTGATCAATTTAGGGATTTTTACTTTCAAATTCAAATTCAAACTGATTAGAATCACATTTTCATAGACATAGATAAATAAATGATCTTGTTGATCTGTGTAGACAAATAAAGTGTTGGAGTAAGTGTCCTCAACAATAGTGTGATCACTTAATTAAATCTCGATAATAAGAATACAAAGGGATGATGAATATTATAGTCAACTGGTCAACATAAACCGGTAACGATTGACTCAATCGAGTTTGATGTTACTGTCGTATGACGGTGGTGATCAGTTGAACCCTTGAGGTCACACCTAAAGGACAATCCCCAAATCATGTACATTAATTAATTGTATAGTGATACAGATTAATTAATCCCTTAATTTCAACAAGTTTAAAGTGAGAATTATATCTTATTGTAATGTGATTAAATAAGATTCAGTTTGGTAATTTAATTGTTATATTACTAAGAATGCATTATGTTTATGAAACATTTGAGATCAGTGAAATTGGTCGATTATAATTACAAACTGTTGTAGATTATATTAACCAAATATGAGATGACCCATTTTATTTACATGTAATTATAAAATGTGACTTAAAATGTTAAGTCTAATTTATTTGTTATGAAATTGCATTTAAATTAGTTAAATGTACATTTATAAGCCTAATTACATGTTACATGTCACATGTCACATATGTGACAAATGACAAATTACAAAGATAAAATGGATGCCCATTTTATGATATATAACCGGTTTTTGGGGGGTATAGGGTAGGATTTAGGTAATCATAATTGTTCTAATTATGAATTAAACAAAATGATTACCTACCTAAACCTAGCCTTAAGTCTATTGCTTTGTTAAGAACAAAAGCAAAAGGCACCCACCCTTCCCCATGTATCCTATGACCGGCCATCTAGGGCCATATGAGGGGTGTTTTTCCCTCTTGTGGTATTCACATGATAATACATTAAAAAGATACACTTATCTCTCTTATTCTCCAACTTCTCTCTAAAAACCTTAAGAAGTTCATCTTAGAGTTTATATTTTCTAATAACATTACTAGTGTAGTAATAAGAGGTTATTAGATTTATTTTAAGGGATACTACTTTTAATACTAGTGTAGCATTTTAGTAGAGATTAAAAGGTTTGTCTTGGGTGCAACTTAGAGGAGTGTTCTTATACTAAGAACTTGGAGTTCATCCTTATTTTTAAGCTCAAGAACAAAGTTGGAAGGTGTCCTATTTTGTGCCCAAAATCCGTTCAAACCAATGTAAGGAACAATCTTTTCTTCCTTATTCATTTTTATGTTATGCATGCATAAGATCTATTTAGTTTAAGTGTAAACTAAATATATAATGATATTAGAAATGTCTAATATTGAGTTTAAGAAACTCACAAGCGGTATCAAGAGCCAAGGTTGTTGCATGCATAATCGATTTTTAGTTTTTTCGAGTTATTGTAACTTAAAGAAAACTAGTAATTTGTGTTTTATAAGATAAAATCACAAAGTTATTTGCATGTCAATATATTCTGGTCCTAATAAGATTTTAGGTCATTTTGATGATTTATGGAAATTTATAGTGCTCAAATATGATTTTTAGTGTTTTTATTACATTTTTAGTGCTAGAAGGGGCTATTCCCGGAAAAGCTTGGCATGGATGGAGAATGTAAGGAACGCTATGATGATGAGCTCGGATGATAGTGAGCTTAGATATAAAGGATGATCAGAGGAAGAAATGAAGTCTAGCAAGACTTTTAAATTGCGCTTCTCGGGAGGCAACCCGTGTTTCTTTTCTTTTTGCATTTTTATTTTTGTATTCCCTTTTTCGTTGTTAGGATTTCTTTTGCAGATGAAAGAATTTTTGAAGAAAATCTATAAAGACCTTCCTTGTCAAGTCCAAAAGACTAGCTTGGGGGAGTCCGCGATGACTAGTAAGATTCACTCTTCTTTCATTTTTCATTTTTCCCCCTTTTCCCAAATAAGCATCTCATTGCATATTTTGTCTTTGTGCTCACATTGAGGACAATGTGATGTTTAGCTTGGGGGAGGGATTGCATTTTCCCATTTTGCATTTTAGTTCATCATTTTTTCAAATTTTTGAATAAGAGAAAAATTTTTAAAAAAAAAAATTTGAACATCATTGAATGGATTTCGTGCTTTGCTTGCTTGTTTACTATGCTTTCATGTTACATTTCCCAATCTTAGAGCTTTCAAAAGCATAATGATTCAACATTTATTGAATTGTGCATACATGAAGAAGTCTTGTACACAGTAGGCATGGAATGAATCTATAGATGAGTACGCTTGATCTTGACACTTGGCAAGTTACATATATTGTAAGGTAGAACCTCCTTAGACTGGTACATCTATACCCAGTCTCATCTAGGTCTGTGTAGTTCTCCTTGTGATATGTGTCATGTCAAAACGCATAAGTATGGTTCTCATTTCATTCCTATAAGCATTGCATATTGGAGCCAATGTCCTCCACAGTTAGTGCAATAACATAAATAAATCTCTGTAGGTTCACAGGGTATACTTTGTATTATAATCAGTTGATTAACGTTTATCAATAACGGTTGGCTCGCTAGAAGTTTGACGTTATTGTCATTTTATTATGGCGGTGATCAACTGGTCCCTATAAGTCACACCTATAGGATGTGTCTGAGAGATGTGATTATATGAATAATATAGTCATATTGATGCCTTATACGACTAAAAGGTTAGTCGATGTAGTTGAATAAAAGGTTAGTCAAAATTGATGATGATAGACGGATTAAACTGTTAATTCGTAAATTGAATATAAACTGTTATATTTAATTAATGTAAATAATGTTAGCTTAAACGAACTAATCAGTTAATTCGTGATTAAATATAAACCGTTATATTTAATTAAGCAAATGTATTACTCGTAATAATTATTGTAAATGTTGTCAGACATGTATTAATAAATCAACTGCAAAAGGTTGATTGGACTTATTAATAAGATGACGATATTAGTGACGATAATTATAATAATACAATGGATGTTATTTACTAGGTGTGACCGAAAAATATGAAGCAATAAATGGATATATCTACTCGGTCCAAATGGGTTTGGATAGTATCTTAATTGCAATTTCTTACTTTAGGAAAACCTAGCTAGTATGATTAAGTGAGAATAAAAAGAAAAATACCTAGGGTTTTTAGGGGCATGTGACGGCACAAACAAAATAACTAGGGTGATTTTTCTCTCAATTTTTCTCTCTAGATCTATCATCAAACCTCACATAAAATTAGCGGTAATTTTGTATAATCGTTCTAGCACGATTAAGGCATATCAAGGGGCATCTTGGGTGCAACTAGTAGGAGATATCATACCTTTGATATTGTTCTTAGGCCAATTTGCAAGGACCAAAGGTTGATTTTTATCTCTTATTTATATCGTTATTTTCATATATGACTCGTTATTTCGTATCTTATAATTTTGTTATAATCCTGAATTTTAGAGGTGAAATATACGGATATTTTCCCACAAGTGGTATCAGAGCATAAGGCTACAAAATTATATTTTATGAATTTCATATTATGGATTTTGCATCTTGTTTTGCGTCGAAAAAAAAAAATTACAACGGACTGTTTTTTTTTCTATGTGCCGTGTAGTTTCAAATTTTTTCGCCTTCGATTTTGGTTGTTCTTGTTCCATTTGATTTTTCATATTGGTGTTTTAATCGGTTAGAATAATCATATGAAAAATTTGTAGATGTTTGATTTAATAAAGATTAAATTAAAACGTAAATGGATTCGTTTTGTTGATGAGATTAAAAATTTGTTTTTTGCTATATAGTTGTTAGCATATAGGATTGATCTTGTTTCATTAGTTAATATGCTAATCTTGTTCTAATAGCAACCATAAACGATTTCTATTTATCAAAGTTTTTTTTGTGTTAATTGAACCGAAAAAAAAAAAAACTTTTTGCTGCTGAATTGTGCGGTTGCTGCTGCTGTTTTCGAGAAAAGAAAAAAAAATTTGGGCTGCTGCTGTTTTTTTTTTCAGCCGTAGGGGCTGTTTTGAAAAAAAAAAAAATTTTTTTTTGTTTTTCCTGGCTGTGAACAGTACCCGTACCGAAAAAAAATAATATAATTTTTTTTCGTTTGTTGTGAATCGGTTCACAATTATATGATACCTAATTATTTTAAAGCGGTTTAAAATAATGTTAAAGTTGGATTCGTTTGATACGAATTTTGTGACTTATTACGGAATAATCACATGATTTAATCAGTTTAAAAGGTGGTTTGGATAAATTACTCTACATAATTACGGAATTATGTCTTGAATGAATAATTTTTTTAGTTGATGCATTTTATTTATGTTGTTTGAATGAATGAATGATTTTATTTACGTATTTTTGCAATTGGTTTAAAATGTAATACCTAGTGTGGCCTTAGTTAATCATGTTTTCGTAATGATGGAAACATGGTTTGGATGTACTTTTGAGATCTCGTATCTTTTTCTTTTAATTATGTTTTGGGAATTAGAATGTAAATAGGTTTACTTTTGTAATTTTGAAATGTAATTTTAAGAAGACTAGAGACGGAGATCGGATGCTCACTCCCGCTACATGGACCAAGATGGAACATCAAGTCATCTTCTCGGGTCCATAAGGATGGATTCCAAACTTGTATTTACTATTCATTTTGGTAGATAGGCCACACTAGGACCGTTGTAATAGTTTACGTATTTTCTCGCTTTCGTTCTCTTTCACTTTATAGATAATTGCATCATATTCCGCCTATACCAAACCACCTAAAATGCATGAAAAATGATTCATATAGTTTGAATATTTAATCATGAACATACAGATGTCACTCGCTTTTAGGGTCATCACCTTAGTTTAAATCATTCTCGAGTTGCTAGACATTCGTTCACTTAAAATGAATTAAAGTTAAGATGTTGGGACCTTCCCCTATAACTAAAA